>JABUQX010067292.1:0-15000 GCA_015478945.1 Trachelipus rathkii
AGAAGCAAAAATATAATTAGTTATAGTCTATAAGTGAGTACTCTAATATATATATAATATAAAATATTAATATATTAATATTAATATATATTTAATATATAATTATTATATATAATATTATATAATATTAATTATTATTATATATATATATATATATATTTCATATATATATATATATATATAATTTAATATAATATATATATATATATATATTATTAATTATAATATATATATAATATATTAATATATAATATATAATATCTATATATATTAATAAAATTATTATTATATAATATATTAATGTTCTGCTGTCGTATTAGTTGATCTGTGTGTGAGTATACGCAAGGATTTGTGACTTATAGGAGCTATATAGCTAAAGGTTGAGATGATTTATTAATATGTCCCTGCTCACTTATATAATCGAAGATCAATAAATACGATACGTGGTAGTATATGGTATAATACTTCAGACAGATTATTTCCTTATCTATACTAAAAGGTACTTAATAAAAAAAATATCTAACATATAATATAATATATACTAATAAAAATGTATTAATTCTATCAAGGTTATAAACATTACATATAAAAATATAGGTATATATATATCATAATAAATCTGAACCTAATATATATATTAATAATAAATATAATTTATATGCTTATGTTATTCGAAGGATATGTAACAGTATATAAAAGAGGTTACTATATCTTATGATGAAAAGAGACGTTAAAGTTAACTATTTTAATCTATTATATAGATAGTGTATTCCTGAGTATTTGAGTAAAACTAATTTCAATTTAAAAATCTACAAACTATATATATATCTATAAATATATATAATATATATATATATGAGTATATATACTCATATACTAATTACATATAATATATATATAATTAATATATATATATATACTATAATTAATAGCATTAGAAACCATATATACGATATTTAGTAGTAGATTATTTTTGAGTCGAAAATTTTATGAGTCACTGCAATTAATACATATATTATGGTTTTCACAATATCCATATTCTGAGTATATATATAATATCAATTAGATATTTTGTACTCTTATATAATAAATAATATATATTACTTTAAATATGAATATTTACACACATCATAATATACAGTTAAGTATAGAGTATCTCAATATACCCGAGGTATACTATAGTATCTTTACGTTTATTATTGTGTTTTTTAGCTTAGTATCCAGTATTTATAAATATAACTTACTTTACAAATAAGAGTCGCTAAAATAACTTATATCACTTTCTCACCTCAAATTAGGCTAACTATTGAGTAATTAAATATATATATACTACTGAGGTATGAAACTCAAGTATCAATAAACTAGAACAGAGTTTTTATAATTTATATGATGAGAAATAAAAGGGAATTGTAATACTAGCTTTTTTTATATGAGTACCTAATATATATAGATTCCACAGTCTTTATTCAACTTAATTATATTGTATACCTATATATTTATATTCCTATTATTATTTATATATCCTCACTAGATATACCAACTACTACCCAATGCTATATCACAAAAAGACTGATTTTATTTGTAATATATATATTAGAGATTTCTTGAATATAAGAGTATTATTTATAGATAGTTAAACTCAACCATATAATGGGCTCGTTAGCATAGATAGGAATATGCTACACGGGTTAGATTATGGTACATTAATAATACTTTGAACATGCCAAGCATTTAGCTAAGTTTAGTTGAATAAAATAATATATTATTAATTTCGTAACGCTTAAAATAAACTGTCTTCTAACTTATGACTATAATGTTTTACACATTATATATACTTTTTATTTCTTACTATAAAGAGAGCACTTAACTTCAAAGGTTTCTGATGAATAGATTTCGGGCAGTCTGTCTTAGTTTTTGCATACCTCGGCCAACCCAATATATATATATATATATATAGCAAGTTTTTACTTGGACATTACTATATTATCTTAAAAATTCATACTAATACCTACAATAATACAAAAATGGTATTACGCCATATAAAAATCACTACAAATTATATAATAATCATACTGAGCGGAGAAAATTATAGTAAATAATAGTTATACTATGGAAAATAATGTATCACTTAAATCTAGATGGCTGACCAGAAATGTAGAGGTTATCAAAGCAATATATACATTTCCAAGAATGAGCCTATCAGAAGTAATTAGAGTAATATTATGAGCTTAGATGGAGTAGCACTAATCCAGATATGACTTTTTTTGAAACGATGAGTTTAGTATATACACATTACTTAAATTCACACGGCGGTACATTAAATTATAAAAGTAGATGATACTTATGGAAAATAGAAGTGCTTAATATACCTTAACACGGAATATAACGAATACAGATCCACTAAAGTCATCTTAATTAGGTATCATAGATATATAACACATAGTTTGTAATTATACTAGACAGTCTTTTATGGGCAACTTTATAACAATAATATCATTAATCACTATACTCATTTATATATATACGAGCCCCTATATGTAGTAAAGGTATATTAATTTACAGCTTTTTATGGCTGAGGTCAACATTCAACTCTAATATTTCTCATATTTATTTATTCCTAATTATTGATTTTATATTTATATGTATTACATCTGCGAACTAACTCTTATCGTTTTCTCCCGTAGAGACACGGGTAAGGTGGTCAACGTTCGTCAGACACTCGGTCACACTTTCATCCACCTCATCTTCGAGTATATGTTTATTAATTAAAATTACTATAATACGTACCACACACCTTCATACGCTCTTACACTCTCTTCACTTCTACTTCATAAATCTTCTCATTCTGTCAACTCCACACCATAACCTTCTTTCCTCGTCACATCCACTCCCGCCAATCCAAGCCATCTATCCTAATCCATCCATATTAATAAGACCTCGCCATCTTGTAATCCTACGCTCTTTCCTACACTATCCTGTATCTCTTCTATATCTCACCTACTCACGACTCTCTAATCCACAATATCTCTCCTTAACCACATTAACCTTCTCCTGTTCCTTAACTTTCACCAATTATCATCAATCTTATATGCCCATACCGAGACCAATTTACATTTTTCCTTTTCTTCACCTGATCTATCTTATTATACCACCAAACATTCTCATTCAACTATATCTTATATCATTCCCTTAAACTAACTCCTACTTAATCCTAAACTTCCTCTATCTCTCTTTCTGCACTCATACCCATAATATCCCACCAACACAAATCCGGAATCAGCAAGATCCCCGCTACGTTCTATTATGGGCCTATTAACAATAGTATTGCAAACTGTCTCTTACCTGGACTTGGCGAGATTAACAATTCCTACCCCCATGTATTCGTATTTATAAAATCCCATACAACAAAATTATACCGGCTGAGAGTAACATTTAAAATCATAAAGATATTTTATTTCAAACTATTCACCTAAATTTTATATACTAAATACGTTATAATCTCGCATAGATAATAATTGCCACCCCATATCTCAAATTATTTATATCCACATTCACATGAACCAAACCTAACAAAAGCATCGTACTATGATTCCATAATTACTCTTTTAAAATTGTTTTCTTTATATCTTTTCAATATCACTTTCATTTTGGTCAATGATAGTAATGTCATTCACCCATCATTTTTCTGCACACTGACACAGTTCTCATAATCCACAAACCCTTGATTATAATGTTCTATAAAATAACCTCCCATTATACTTGACTTCCCAATATCTTAACAACCTCTTCCATGACCTACACCCTCTAAGTGCTTCAAACACTTCCTCTGTATTCCTCCTTGCCTCACATACGACTTAACAACAAAACTTAAAAACTATTTAATTAAGGCTTTACTCTCACCGAATACGGATTGTTATTTTATAGCAGACACACCTTTGTCCACAGCACTGTTTCACCATGTTATCAACTGCCCGTCAGGCAATAATCACCTGTAACTCGAGAGCCTATCCGCCGTTGCGTTAACCGCGCCTTCACTAAGAGGAGCAATGTATTAAATGGAGAGACCTGTGAAAGAGACAATTATATCAGACCTTGACTCACCTTTTCTCTCATTCTCACATTGTAGACTCATTTCGGCGTAAACTCGCCATAACCAAATTTCATCGATTAATCGCACTAGCCCATCTCTGTAACCACCTTATACTCATATACCCTCTCCAGTCATATACATTCCTTATCATGCCGAGCTACTTCTCCATAAAAACAAATATTTAAAAATAGCCACGGTCGACTAATTACACACCCTGCCATATATCAATCCACACCTAACCACCTATAATACCAAACATCTCCACTCTTCAGCCACTTTATCTACCAAATACACTCTTCACATATATATCA
Organism: Trachelipus rathkii; assembly: GCA_015478945.1. NCBI lineage: Eukaryota > Metazoa > Arthropoda > Malacostraca > Isopoda > Trachelipodidae > Trachelipus > Trachelipus rathkii. Next base: position 4,402 of record JABUQX010067292.1, read on the forward strand.
TCAATAACATTCTACATTTACTATAATAAGTAGCCCCTAATTATACCTTTATCCTATATAATTACTATACCCTAACACTTAATATATATATATATATATATTATTATATATATATATATATATATATAATATAAATATACTAATAAAACTGCTTGTCTTTCCTTATAGAGTGGCTCTTTTTCTGAGCCTTTTGCTTCTGGTAGATTTGGTCGATATACCAGTGAGAATTGCAGAATATACCTTGTACAGAATGTACAGGATATCTTTGTACAGTGGGTTTATGAGAGAAGCCCATTTTGTCCTCTACAACACCCTCCACAATTCACCTAACTTGCCGATCTTTGCTCACTTACATACTTATGTTCGGGATATGATATGGCTTGCTTAATTCTCAGCTTGAAAGATATATCATAAAAAACACGTCACTGCTCACATACACTTTCCTTCATGTCCTCTTCTCTTCAATGAAAACTTTTCTGTATCTCACACTTATATCCCATTCTTTTTAAATTGTAAGAATAAATATGATAATAAGACATTCTTGGCTCAAAATACGATTCTAATATTCTCTTCCTTTATCGCACTTAATTATATTACAACATTCGATACTTGTTCTTAACCGCCTTGTGGCCATTACAACTTCTCCCTTACCCGAGAACAAACCCCTCTTTGTACCTATTTTCTCAACAAAATACAGTATCTGAACTACAGTCCTTCTTTCTCATTCGTACTACTTCCAAGATTTTTATACCCTACACCTTGGTTTATTATCTATATTATAGAACATGATCTATTCTCCAGCGTGCTTAAAGAAGATGACGATTCCCAAATGGTAGCTATATTATCTAGCTCCTCATATCCGCTCTATTCCATTCACTCATCTCCTGACATTTCATCCTTAAGATAAATCATGCGGGGCACACCATACTACAACCACTCTCTTCTCTCGCTCACATTCCGTGAGTTGGTAAACCCGATGAAAAATGTTCACAATAGACGCCGTTATGTCCTTGTCTCCAAGTACTATTTATGATTGTATAATATTTAGAAATCATAAGACAGCCCATGATACGTCTTATTCCCCAAGCGCTCATATTTACTACGGCCACCTTTGCTGGCAAACTATTTCCATCATCCATTCACACCATCCACGAACATCATTCGCAAAGGAAGCGTTCTCGCGTTTGTTTGTGCGCACTGTCTTATGTAATTGCCAGATAGGCCACCATACTAGATAACCGTATTTCGCGGTCACATCTCCTTAACTCGGATATTTCATAATAACTCTACCATCGCTGCGACGAACTGCTCCTGCAGTGAGGTGATTTCTATACAAATCCATCTTCTCTTATCGACACTGCTTTGCTAAGCTTCCTTGCGTCATTCTTCCCCTCGGGGCATTCGCGAGCTATCTACTTCTCATTTCACAGTATATATCAACTCCTTTGTGTTGTTCTTCCAATAAGATATTACCGACGCATGACCTCTTTCTACAAACCGCCGTATACTCCTTCACACGCCTGTCTGTTTCCTTGCACTGTCGGTCTCCTCATCGGATCTTCATTCTCATACAGATAATCTCCATACTCTTCTCTTACTCCTTAAGTCTCTTACGTCACACCCAGATCCACTCGCATCTCCTATCTATGCCTTTTTTGTATTCAACTTGTTCTCCCAGACATTTTTTGTCTTGCTGATGGACTCTCCTACCTTATTTATACCGCAAATATATATTTTCCCGTTTCACTAATCTCCCTTTACAGCCCATCTCCTCTTTTGGCGTACTCTTCTCTTTGCGTCCCTCCTCTCTCACTTCTAGCCACTCTCTCTCTTGCTTTCACCTGAACTAATCTCTTTCTAATATTTCCAACGCTTCCCACAGTCTTCCTCTGTCCTACAACATTTCGCCTATACCTCATAGTGTCTTATTCATATAGCCGTCCTTATTGTTGCGCGTTCTCCTTTTAATAAATCACGCTACCTTTCCTTGCAGGCGACCTCACTCCACCAATTAATAGAGTAATAATAACATATTAAATCATATATTTATTATGTGAAAACTTAGTTTCATTTAGTTAATCATGTAATGAGTATAACCTTTTTATAGCCATAATTTTAAAACTAGCGCTAATCCACCTTATCGAGTATATTATATTATTATACACCTACTATAATTCCTGATATTATATTTCTAGAGTATACACATATTTAGTGTATGATCATTTTGTATATTTTTTAGCTAAGAGTTTTTATTATTTGTATTACTCACTCTATACCAATAATTAATAAAATGTATATATAATATATACTCCACTAGAACGTGTACTATATAATTTAATATAATGAGATGAGTGCCTGTTAATTAATAAGAAGCGTATCATGATACGTATTGATAATAATATATAATAATAAATAGTCTCTATAAACAAATTAATAAATGATATATTTACATGAAACAATATTAATATAATAATAATGTAAAATAATAAGATATACTTGAATAGAGTTTGCCTATGCAATTATATGAATTATATTAATATAATATATATTATATATATTATATATATATATTATATATAATATATAATTAATATATTAATATTATATATTATATATAATATATTATATATATTATTATATATTAATATATATATATAATAATATATTATATTATATATATATATTTACTATATATATATATATATATGATATATATATATATATATATATTATAATAATATTATAATTATATTAATATAATTATATATAATATTATATATATATAATAATACAGTTATTTTTACAACAATTAACCGTTAACTTATATAAATATATATTATATATATATATATAATATATATAATATATATAAATATATATATATATATATTTATATCTATATATCTATAAATATATATATATATATAGGCAAAAATAATTTAATATTAATACCAAAAGAAATGACACAATTTAATAAAGAATTAATTCTCACACTTTACCCTTATGACTAATTTGAGGAGAAGTTACTATTAAATTAGTTATCTACATAAAAGAGTGAAAAGTTGTTGTGAAATTGATTATGGAAGAAATCAAGTAGATATGAGTAAACACTATTCAACGATTTGGTAAATTTATACAAATTTTCCGTATTAATTATATTATATATATGGAGTACATAACTAATACATTTCTTTTGGAGGATCTAGGGCACATCGTACAACAAAATAGTGATACATTGTATTCAGATACCCAAGAGAAGAATACATAATTATCGAGATAAACGACAAAAATGTTACACTTTAGGCGAATAGTGTGTTGCGTTGAGATCCACGATCTATAATACCTTAGCTCTTCATATGCGCTTACTTAGAGTGCATCACCCCGATACACTGAGAGAGCATGATAAACTAGCTCCGAGATCATTCGTAAATGTATCTAGATATATTTAAGACATAATGAAGAGATATATAAATTTATAGATCACTATAAATTATATATATATATATTAGTATTATATATATATATATATTAATATATTATATATTAATATATACTACAATATATATATATATATAAATATATATTAAATAATATATATATATATAAATATATATATTAAATATATATATATATATATATTAATATAATTATATATTATATTATATATATTAATATATAATAATATAATTATAATTTTATATATATAATATAATATTAAATAATAAATATATTATATTAAAATATAATATTAATTATATATTAATATATTTATATATATATATATATATATATATATAATTATATATATATAATATATATATATATATATATTAATATAATATATAATAATATTAATAATATATAAATTATATATAAATATATATATATTATATATATATATATATATATATATAATTATATATATATATAATATTAATTATATATATATAATTATATATATAATATAGTATAATAAATATATATATACTAAAGTATGAGTGTTAAGTACACTCTGTATGAAAACATGTATGTATAATGCATTACCACATAAAAATTATATATATATATATATAAAATATATTAGAGTTACTAAATGTTAAATTTTCAAAACATCATGTTAGTTTATGATTAGTTATTAAAATAATATTATTATTGTTAATAGATATAATTTATTAAAACTAATTATAAAATTAATTTTTAATGAGAATTTACGAATATAGTCATACTAATTATTTCTCATGAGATTTTTAATATACTACTATATTTATATAGTAGTAGTAGATGAGGTATAAATTACAGAAAGTAAATTTAGTTATACTATCCAAATCATGATATTTATCTGCTTATCTATACTATCTCTACTCTCATTCATTACTTCTCTCTCTCTCTCTCTCTCTCTCTCTCTTACTATCTATCTCTATATATATATATATATGTACTATATATATATATATTTATTATTAATATTATATTTATTATTATATATAATATATATATATATATATATATACTTTATCTAATATCATCTCTCTCTCTCTCTTCATATATTATTACTATCTATACTCTCTCTTATGTTATATTATATAGTATTAATTATATATATATATATATATATATATATTATATATATAATATATAAATATATTAATATTATATATAAAGTTATTATATATATATATTATATATATATAAATATATATATAATATATATCAGGGGTGCAACAAAGCGATCTCGAATCGACTGATACTAGACATGGTCGAACGCAAACTAACTTAGTACATGATATCGATCCTGGTGACACCTACAGAACTTTCCCAAACGCTTGACTTACTCCACCTTAAAAAAAATGAGAAATATATATATATATTAAAATTAATATTATAGATATAATATATATATTATATAATATATATATTATTATATATATAGTATAAATATATATATTATATATATATATAATAATATTTAATAAATATATAGCAATATTCAATGATAAAAGTAGCTCATTGAGCGAAAGAGTGAAAAAGATATAAATTCGCAGCCTCACACTAGAGTTTTTCGCATTTAGTACCGCACATTAAGAGACATCAGAAATGATATAGAGTGTAAACATTGACTTCCAGAGTCACCTATAACGAATGTGCAAGATCTGAGTAACCTCACCTTGGCTTCTATTAAAACCCGAAAACACTTATTTGTTTATAGATTATTTTTTAGCTCCAATGTGTATCTATGTTCACGTTGCCATTATAAATTATTCACTGCGACATATGATGTTTGGTAAGTTAAAAGGTGTAGGATAATAGTATTGATCTAATTTCTCGATGTGTTTACGAATATCCTTAACTTTTTTGTTTATGAATGGTTTTAACATAACACGGAGAGAAATGAACTGTTATTGGTATATAAATTATAATAATTTAAAAACCTGAGGACAAAGAGTAATAATAAATCTAAAATCTTATCATTTTCATGATGAGTGGGAGGAACTTTATTTCTTTACCATGTTTCGTAATAAATGCTTATGCCTGATATGTCGTGCTTCTGTTGCTATTCCCAAAAAAGGCAATTTGGAAAGACACTTTTCAAGCCTACATAAGTCTTATCAACGTGACTATCCTGTAAAAAGTGAAATAAGGAAGATTAAAGTAAAAGAGCTAAAAGCGGAGTTAGGATCGCAGCAACAACTTTTTACTAAGCCTATTACACAATCAAAATCAACAACCAACGCATCATTTCGCATTAGTTATTGACTTTGGTAAAACTAAATGATAAAAACCTTTATATCAGCTGATGGTGAAGGTTATGAGATTTCAATAGAAGCTTTCCTTTGAGGCCAGTGCTATTTTAATTTGACTACCTTAAATAGTCACAAAAACGAATAATAATTTCACCATTAAAAAACTCCACATCAAACTTAACTCACTCGTACAAACTGTGAAGTCGAACGTGTGGAAGGTCTATAAATTAACAGATCTTAATGAGCAAATTACAAAACAGACAAATACTAGAATTGTGTCACATTTTTCTCTTTAATCAATTTCGATGAACTCTGCTGACTATATAGATACGATACAGCTCATACATCATATGAAAATTTATGAAGGTAAGAATTGGTTATACTTCGGGAATGATCGCACCACAGGTTTACAGAGGACGGAGAGTAACCTTTCTATGCGCCTCGCGATAGAACCGGTAACGAACGACGTGGTGTGTACAGTATGGGATTATTCTGGTTCACAGAGAGACACTGGTTTCTAACTGGGAGGTTTTGCTCGCGAAAAACAAACACAACTCTAGGACTTCCTCTACTTTTCGAAAATCATAGGTTTGTGTTTCAGTATCCCTATGATCAGAAGAGTCTACCCTTGCTAATTGTGATCGTGTCATTGTAGGACATCCACAGAGATTTTATTGAGCTAGCATTATTGCCAATAAAAAAAGCACATATGATACTTGTATCCAGATATTCCGCGAGACTTTACCACTGTACATGATTCTCAGCAATAAATGATCTCTGCTGCTATAACAAGGATTGAAACGCTTACGAGAGGGAGATTTAAGTGGGATTGTCTGCTGTGACAAATGAACCCCACAATTCTATCCCGTTGAGTAGCAGTGCGGTCTACTTTACACCGGTCTGTACTGCTGTTCTGAGAATTTCAATATCCACACTGAACACGTTTGGAAAACAAAATCGAAGTCTAATGTGCATCTCTAACAACATTAACGTTATTTGACGCCGTTGTGTCTGGAAGAATAGGGGTGGATAATAAATTATTGTCCAGACAGATAAGGTTTTTTTGAGAGATTAATCTTTCTTTCTAATCCAGAAAATAATAATATTACTTTTTAATAGAATATATATGTTCGCATGACGAACCAATTGAGCTAATTTAGCGTAGAACTAGCGAGCTCAGGTCTCAAATCTACGCAAGTTGCAACTGTTTCGAAATCATTTTACAACGATAATAAGAACGTGAAACAAAAGACATTGTAATCTCTTTACTAACGTTAGGTAAAATGAGAGACCTAGTGGGAATAGATTGATTTAAGATATGGAATTGTGAGAGAAATCTTATTTTCCCAGAAATACGAATCTAATCATCTTTTAAAATGCATACGAGTAGTGCGAGTAACATCCCATGGTCAATTCTAGTAGAGAAACGAGTGTGACTATTACTGTGGGTGCATGTATATTTATAATACGAATTATGAGAAAGTGATTACCGACTGGTCATAACTTAATACTTTCATAAACCATATAGAGGCACGCATAAGATAATAGTGTTTTAGAGTTGTGAATAATAAATTTTGAATTATAAGTCCTTTAGGAAATAGAGCTTACCACTTAATTGCTTATTATATACAAATTTAAAGTATAAGAGCTCCTTTAGCAGCACATTAGGCTGAAAAAACACAGAAGAAAACGCATTTTAGAAAGATATTTTCCCATAATTTTCAAAAGATACTATAATAGAAGTGTCCAAAAAATAAGAAATATGATTTTGATATTAGTTACTAGAGTGTGTGAAGTTAGTGGAGAAAAATCATCCGGATATGCTAAGCACACGTTTGTAAACTATGGATTTACATATCAAGATGTAGACTAGAATTGCTTTGAGAGAACCAATACCCATAGTTATCTATGCTATATATTTGACGTAGAAGCGTTTTATCCTTACTCTCTTTCAAGAAATGCACAATATTTTCTCTAGAGTGTAATGTTTTGTCTCTGTTCTCAGAATATCTATTATCTTGAGAGCACATTCACTAATATTATTGTTATATTAATTTCCTTTTTTTCAATTTTTTTTTGCAAGTGTTAATCTATTGTATGATTATTTTATACATACTCTATTTACAGCACATATATATTCGGAGGTCGCATCAGAATAATGTTACATGAGTCATTATTTCGTCTACGTAATTGATCTTATATTTTTGTGTACTATTTTAATATATTTCCTGTAAGGAAGAGAGCGCGAACCTCTCTGAGAGAGAGTATACGACTAAGATCCTTGGCGTCTCAGCAGCTTTTCGCAGAAGGTAGTAATCGAACTTGTAGTGTAGATACATATACCATCATGCAAATATAACTATATTAGACCGTCAATACTTCTATAGAAAAACTCTTTAAATATTATCACAAAAAACCTCGCAAATATTATAATTACAGCAATTCGGAAAAAGAGATAGGAACTCTAAGAGCCCTCACCGGTAATCGGAGGTGTCTACGTGGGATATTATATTTTGTCGCTGATTTTTTATCGAGATTTTTTAAGTGTCTGTCTCTTATAGTGTATTTTTTATGTTTTGTCCTAATACACACATCAATAAAACTGTTTAATGTATTAATTTGCATTTTTATAAATATGTCATAGTCATACCTGAGATCCCCCTAATTATCTGAAAGCTGAGAGCTTGCACTTTAAATTAAGGTTAAATAAGGTAAGAAATTATTAATATAAATAAATTATGTTAAAAAACCTGTAATAAATTTTAGAATTCCAATATATAACAATAGAGTCAAGTGTAATGTGTAAATTTATTATATATATATATATTATTAATATATATATATATTATTATATATATTAATATATTAATATATTATTAATATATATATAGTATTATATATATATATATATAGTATATATATATATATATATATATATTATATCTATATTATATATATATATATATAATATATATTATATTAAATATATTAATAATATATATATAATATAATAATATATATATATAATATTATATTAATATACCTACTGGTCGATCGCGAAAAAGTATAAAGTAACCGATACGTCGATCGTGATATACTGCAAAAGTCTGAGGAGCACCACTGATAAATAATATATATATATATATATATATATATATTATACCTAATATAATATATATTATATATATATAAATATATATTATATATATATCTATTATATTAATATAATTAATATATATATATAATTACATATTTAATTAATATATATATAAAATTTATATATTTAATATATATATTAATATAATATTATATAATATATATATATATAATATATTATGTTTTTTATTTATATTATATCATTATAGTATAATTAATCTAGAGATACTCTATAATTTTTTAATTTTTATAAAAATTGACTTGTAATACAACATTGAGAGATGAAAGCTAACCTACACATAATTTTGTAAGAGAAACGTGGAAAGGAAGAATATCAGACATATCATAAGTATATATTAAGGGGAATAACTGGGAGGATACTATTTATTTAACTTCGTAAAACACAAACGTGGTCGAGAAAATATAACCTTATAATAAAAAGAAAAAACTCCATTACATAGATTTGCTAAATCAAATAAAAAATATCATAAGACAGCGCAGAGAAACCACGCTTTATTAGGAGAAGAATATAACCTATTAAACTATTTGATCTTTTTTCTGCAAACCTGAGACCGAGCTTCTTAGATATTCTTAGACGTCATTGGGATCATAAATAAAATGGGTTGGAGAGTATGTATTATTGTGTAGATTGTGGTTAGTTATGTATATATTTTTATAATAATATAAATGATAAAATTCATTATGATCATAAACATATATTCATAATGGAAAATATATGATTAGTTATGAAGTTTAGATTTATCCTATGATGAATAAAGAGCAAATTTTTAACTCTTTCAGAGAGCTAAAGAAATATAATTGAGTAAACTCAACTCCAAATCAAAATACCATCGATTATAAATCTTATAGCCTCGTTTAGAGTAGTAACGAAAATTTTAAATAAACTCTCTTTAAAAATTGAAGATATATTCCTCTAATTTATTATACTTCACAAAATATGATTTATTTGGAATATATATGAGTTGATTCTGGGGTACGATCTATGGCAAAGAATAACATGCCTCCTCACTAATGTTGCCTCGCGTCATATGTGTACATAATTGTCATCTCGGGCTCATAATCTCTTCTCAAATCATCGTAAGCCTTTATGCTATGACATGTACATAAGCTTTCATGCATTTAAATTTGCTTAAGGAAACCTCCCTGTTGGTACGAGTTCATTTATAGCATGTATATGTTGCGTTTTCAGAAGGACCGATCACTGCAGCCCAGGCAGGAGAGAGTGTCAATCCGTAGTAATTTTGCAGGAGAGACGCCACCGAGTTTAAGACCTGAAACCATCTCGCTCTGGAGCGTTATGATACGATCACGAGAATGCTCACAAGATTGGCGATCAGTCCGTTGATTGATATATTATGGTCACGAGATTTCGGGAAATTCCAAGATTTAAGCAGGGACGGAAGCTATGCGCGGATACGCGAAACCACTTGATTTTTTGAAACACAACCCCTATATATGCAATTTATGATCAAGAGCTGAGCTTGAGCAATATGCATGAAGGTGCTCATGTGATATAATGAAGCTTGACCGAGAGACAGTTGTTTAATATTTCAGTATATTATATTATATGTTAGAGATACTCTAAACTGCTATGACGTATACGATTTCGATAGGAAAATCAAAAGATGCTCTAATAGAAACAATCGAGTTCAAATTATAATTATAGTATATATATATTATA
>JABUQX010067292.1:22500-45941 GCA_015478945.1 Trachelipus rathkii
GTATATTATATATAATAAAATTATATATATATAATATATAGTTAGGTAATAGATTAAGTATTATATAAATAGTGGATAATATACTATAGATAGGAGTTAATAGTAAGAATTAGGTAGTAGAGGGAAGAGTATAAGATAGGTGTACAATTAGTAGTAGTAAATGGTACTGCGTAGGGTGATAGAATTTAGGTAGTAGGTTAAGGGGGAATATTAAGTATTTATGAGTGAGGAGTAATATATATATACTTCATATATATAGGTATATATTAATAGTATATACGTGTGGGGGGTAGTAGCGGAGGAGTAGTAATAGGGTAGTATGATCATATTAATTATATGAGTACGCAGAGGTGGTAGGAGGTTATGAGTTGATATATATGATATAGGTATAATAGACGTAGTATAGGTACGGCATAAGAGAGAGGACTATAGATAGGTAGTGAGGAAAGTAAGGAAGTAGTAATAGGGGTAGAGGGGGTAACGGTCAGACGTAGTATGATAGTCCCGATATACTATAGTCATAGTTAAGAGTAGTGAGGGACAACCTTCAATAAGACCTCACTTAAGTATACAGGTAGAGGGCGATATATCGTAGGGTAGGTAGTACTATATCGTGGCTATAGTATATATAATATGATAGTAATAATTATAGGGGGGTATAGTTTTATTTAAATAAGGGAAGGGTTGTAGAAGAGGTGGATTATTGGATTAGAGTTATTACTATAATAGCTGCGAGTAGTGATATGATAAGTAATGTGAAGTAGTAAATATAGTAGTTATAATAGAGGTAGTAGTATAAAGGTATATATCATAGAGAGGTATAATGTATTAAAAAAGTTATATATGTAGTATATAGATATAAAGATTAAATATAGGATATAATAGGCTTAGAATTAGAAGATATGTATATCGTATAGAGGGTAGTATTGAGAGATTATGTAGGAGTAGTATATAATAAGTATAGTAGTAATATAGTGATATAAAGGATACAAGTACAGGATAGAGTAAGAAGACTATTAGTATTAGTTAATAGGGTATAGTAGTATAGGAAGTAGTAATATATATAATACTATAGTGATGATAGTGAGGTGAGGTATATAGTTAAGTATATGGAAGGTAGGTTATTTAGTATGATTAGTAGGGATTGAGGGATATATATAGGAAGTAGAGTATATATGATAGTGAAAGTGAGTATACTAAAGGGAGCGAGTGAAGTAGAGGGAGATAAGGATGATATAGAGAGGGAGGATAAAGAGACATGTAGTACGAGTTAGTAGTAGTATGTAAGAGGGTCAATAAGGTAACGGTCAGAACTAATTATATAAGTGATAAATGAATAGTAGTGTATGAGGTATAACTAGTAATTATGAGTGATAGGTGATAGTAAGTGATACTGAGATTAAGTTATATAATATAATATATAGTAAGTATATATCTTCAAATTATAATATAATATATATAATAGTATATGGAATATAGTATATAGTAGAGAGGTAATGTATAGGGTATATAATATAGTAATATATATTAATATAGTAGTATAAAGGTAGATAGTATTATATTAATAAAAATATAGTGGTATAGTAGTAATATAAGAGTAAATTGCAAGTAAGTCTGTAGTGCTAAGTAATTGATTATATTATTATATATTGGCCGGAAAGGGCGAATTAGAAATATAAATAGAAACGTGCCCGCCCTACTGCTAGAGTAAATCATGCGCCGTCGACCATGGTAGAGTTATATAGTAGAGGTGATTAACGTATATGAGAGTACTACCCTACGAGATAAGAGAATATTATAGTAATACTAAAGCATATAGTTATATAGAATAGTAATAATAATTATATTGCATGTAAATAGATATATAATATATAAATGATATATATATAAAAATATTATAAATATATATATATTTATAATATATATAAATATAATATGAAATATATATATATAGTATATATTATATATATAAATATAGAATATATTAATATATATAATATAATATATATGTAGCCAGTACATCCCTCACATAAAGTCATGAGCATATAACTACAGAAACTATACATATAAACTCGATAAAATTAATTGTTTTTATTAATTTGGAAATGAAAGTAATTTTTCCAGAAATTAAATATAAAAAATCGATATTAAGTCTAATTTCTAAATATATTATAAGAACTTCCAATATTTTATTCATATATATCTTTAAAATTGACAGCTCACTGTTAACATGGACGTGAATAAACCTTGAGTATAGCTGCCGTCTACGATATAGAGAAAAAGTTTGTCAAATTTGTCGTCATTTAGTTAAGATTTTGTGAAGATAATGAGTGATCTACCTGTTTGAGGTCATGACCGTACGGTAGGAACAGTGAGAAGGTAACGAATATATATGTTAGTCTACTAGCCCCTAGCGTTGTCCCTACCGGTATGGCCCGAGAACCCCGAACTCTACTCACACTACTGTAGCTCATAATATGTAGTTGCCGTGATATAGTACTAGTGATGTAAAAAAGATAAAAAAAGTCAACAATAATGGCAACTACCTACCTCAACTACGTAGTATGTATAGCCGCAGCGTTACCGAGTGGATCAAAAAAATCACGATAAGGTAGTTATATATCTGTCAATGAGTAGTGAACAAATAGGGTAAGTAGTAGTAAAAAAAAAGCTAGGAGATTATAAAGTAGTATGAACAATGCTCGCTATACTATATATATATATATATGAGTAATAAATACAAGTACGCTATTATTTAGATAGAAGAAATGGATAAATGTGTGAGTCTAGTAGGTAAACCTGATATTTAATATGCTATAGGGGTGATGTAACTGATAGCCGTGCCTGTGGCGGTATGGGATATACCTTAATATATATTTAATATAACATATATAATTATATTAGATATAAATATATATATATATACTAATTATAATATATATATTATTAAATATAAATATATATAATATATAGAATATATAGATATATAATTATAATTATATATATATATATACTAACGAATATCGTTATATATAAATGATATATAATATTATATAATATGTAATTTATATATATATTAAATATTAATATTTATAATATATTAATATATATTAATATAAATAAATAATATAGATATAGATATAATATTATATGAATTATAGATATATTATATATATATAAAGTTATATAATTTAAATAGATATATATATATTGATATAATATAATATTTTATATATTATATATTATATAATCTTTCATTTTATATTTATTTAGATAGTCAATAATTTACTTTATATATCAAATTTAGTGATACATACTTAATAATTCCTAAAATAATTTGTAAGATTTTTTTTTAATATATCTTTAATATAAGCATCAGTAAAAATAAAAATCACTTATTAGTATGCAAAACTAAGCCCCTCCATCCAATGTGTTACTATGGAACAATTTATTGTATCATGTAAAGTAGCATAAATTAGCAAGTATATTTCAGTCACGTATTTTGTACGAAACCTGATTAGTGTGGGAAGTATCTCAGTATAGTAATAAGCAAGCATAGCTTAATAATGTAAACATGTAGTACTAAAATATATAGTGTAGTAATATCATATATATATATATTTAACTACTTGTAAATATATATATAGTATAATATATATACTAATATTAATATATTTTATATATTTTATTCTTTTTAAGATATTTATATATATAGTAGATAAATATAACATAATATAATATATTATATATATCAAGACATTATTGTTAATATTAAACTATATAATATATTATATATAGATATTAAAAATATATATAATATTATAATTATAATAGAATTATATAATATATATAATTAATATAAAATATATATATTATATTATATAATATAAATAGATATTCTATAATTATATATATATAATATTTTATATATTAATAATATATAATATAAATATATTATATATATATTAATATATATAGTCTCATTATCTCAACTGTGTATATAATTAATCCACTGTATTGGCTATATATAGTATATTATAGTAAAGTCATCTAATTTAGGTGAGAAAACGAAGATAACTACATAGTAAAATTTGTAATTCACTTTAGGTCTGTATGTATAATTATACTTATTCTCACAAAATATATATAAAATTTACGAAAAAAACTTTTTTACGAAAAGGAAAGAATTCCTACGCCATTAGATATATTAACAGTTATAAGCAACTCCAATGACATATTATAATAATTTAAATTGTATATAAGTAACCGTACCAAGATGTAATTTCCTCACGCTAACTTATAGTATACAGCACATAAAGATGAATAGCTAAGAATGGATAATGACGAGGAATTTCAGCACATTATAAAGACTAAATAAAAATTTATGTTCTCCTATTAAACTATAAAACATTTCCGATACTCTCATCACTGAAGAATATGTCAAAATAATAAATTATTTATATTTGTACTATATGTTCGTTTTGCTCACATGGGCAAGAGTATCAACTAAAAGAGTTGAAAGCTTCAATAATCACTAAGAAATAATACTAACTGATTTTTAGCATATTTATTAATATTACACATTTAAAATATACCCTCCTTGCAGTATGATAATTATAGATGATAGTTGTAGTGTAGATTGAAATAATATTAAGATTGGAGTACTATATAGCAAAGTAGGTAATAATCACTCACATGATATTATAGATTAAACTATATATATAGCCTGTGAAAAGCTTCTAAGAAGGTGTCCCATATAACTACATACATGTGATTCACATATATGGAGTTATGACACATAAGTTGTTAATGGGCTAGATTAGTGGAAAGGCTATTGAATATACGAGGTGTCAGATAATACACCTACCAAATGAGCCTCACCGTACTCAAATGGCACCTAAGGCCGTCCACCGGTATGACCTCTGACAAAAGGCGAAGGCCGCCACCTGTATATATAGTAATAATTATATAATGATTAGATAATATATATATATATTATATATATATATATAATATATATATAATTAAGATAATAATAATTATATTATATATAATATTATATAATATATATATATATAATATTAATCATATATATATATATAGACTCATATATATAATTATATATAATATAATATATTATATATACGTTAATAATAATTTGTATATATATATTATATATTATATATATATATAAATATATATACTTATAATATATTTAAATAACTAATAAAAATATAATAATATATATAAATATATATATATATATATAATATTAATATATAATATTATATACAATATATAATAATAATAATTAAATATATATATAATAATATTATAAAAGAAAGTTCAAAATAGTGTTAATAACAAAAACTATCATGGATAATATAATATTATAATATGATTAAATTTAAAATACTAATATTATTGTAATTTAAAACAAAGAATATCTCAATATAATACCAAATTCAATTAGACTGTAAAAATTACATCAATATATTATAGTTAGTCACAATAAATTTAATTGATTTATAAATCAAGTTATAATATTATACCTTTGGTTCAACACAATATATATTATACTAGCTTATATACGTAGGAATAAAAAATAATCATAATGTTCCAAATACAAGTTACTGTATATATTATACATACTTCAATTTAATAGTACTAATCTCATGAAATTTAACCTGTCGCTTCCATAGTACTTCGCAGCCAAGTCTGATTCCTCGCAGTATATATATACTGAAACTATGGTTATTCCACACGCACTCTATGCAGTACTGTAGTCACGTAATATATATATAATATAGTATATTATACAAAGCCTTTTATTCTAGTCGACTAGAATAATATGATCAGTCTCCTTAGACTTGAAACAAACAAATCTTTATTCTTCACAACCAGTTTCTGGTCCTTCCTAAATTTGTACCAAATTCTAGCTCTTCGCTATCCTTCTAAGTGTTGTAAAAACTATAAAATGAAAGCGTATTTCTCACTTTAACTTCACATCATTTTATGTATAGATACTAATTGAAGTAGAAAGGGTAATTAGTCAGCATAATATAGCTATGAATGATGTATGTTTCACAGTGTGATAAAAAACTCACTATAAATATCCATATATAAATAGAAATAGAAAATACCAATACGGATATTATAGAGATCTACCAGAATATATAAACTTATCCGTGTAATTTAGGCTGGTAAGATGGTTTGCTGCTATAGTGAGTTAGTCATAGCTTAGTACATAATCACCTCAATATAAACTCACTATATTATATAATATCAATTCAAATAACTCATTTATTTCAGTATTGTCTCTATTAGCGTCAGATATTATTAGCTTCTATTACAAACTAATTATCTCAGGTCGTAATTTCTATTCATTTGTCTCAGTATATGGCTATACCTCCATTCCTACTAAATATGTATGTATGTGTAGCGAGAGTATTGTACTCACTAATATACCAAATATTACTGTATGAGATTGAGAGCATTTTACTACTTCGCTAAACATCTACAGTATAAGTTACTCGTGTAACTCAAATAATTATTCATAAATAGTACTCAATGACATGAATGATCAAATACTATAGTATATACCTATACTTACTATGCTGCTACGTGAAAGGTAAATACTCTTAAAATAGTCACTGATACTTCTTTCTTTGATCTAGTCATATATACTATCCTTCTACTATAATGTGAAAATAATTTCTTAATCTATGTCAATTATAGTCGTCACAATAAAGTGATCCTCACTATAAAACACTCTGACTGTATATTTTTAGGTATATGTCTCAGACATTATGTATCGGATATAATAGCTATGATATGTTTATGCAACTATAATTATAATATATACTATTTCTTCTCTCCAAAGATCCGAATATCCGTAGAAAAAACGTCATCATAATAGTGCCTTATATATATCCTAATACCCTCTAAGTTAATATACGATTTAGCGTATAATTTCTTATAGTATAGTGTGTTTCAAATAATTCTATACTAATATTAAGATTTGTTTGTTTATAAAGAGTCAATGAAAAGCTAAAAAAGCTTTTGAATACTTATCCATACCTAACTAATACTCTGCTGACCTCAACTACTCCTCTATTGTAGTCAGACATATCTGATATATAAGCTATAAACTCAAAGCATTCGACTAACCCTATATAAAATGACTTCCCACGCAATTCCGGTATGTATTCATCATCTCAGTAGTATTTATGACAAAACATATAAATAAAGTCATTTATCGCTAAATATATAATGTTTTATAACGTCATAATCTCTTTTAAGTATTCTTACAATAACCTATATAGTCCTCTTATTTGTATACTTATTCATCGAAACTCTTTTAGTCTGAAAATTGAGGTACCGGCATAACCCTATTATATGATAATATAGTTGTTACCATTATTCTACATAATAATATATTACTCAAATGACCGGTATATAATCTAGTAACTTAGTAAGCATAATACTAGCGTCCCAACGCTTCCTTATACCTAGAACGATATGCTTATTCACTATATATTTTTATAAATTAAGTACTCTACACAAATATAAGAAATGAAAGCCATCTGATACTTACTAATAACTATAATTATTAGTATAATGTAAGCTATTTTTATACTTCCCTTTTATTCTCAAAATTAGTATTTCTTCATAATGAACCCTGATCTACCCAGGCATCTATATCATGATAAGCAGTTCAATACCACAAATCTTGCAACACTATCCCTATCAAATGATTACTACCTCGAAGCGGCTAAAATTCACTAGTGATCCGTACTCACCATAAAATAAATGTCACACATAAATATTAGAAAGGACTAAAATTCTTAATCTTATTATATTCTTCTTATTATAATATATTTTACATTTTAAGTAACTTCATGTAGTTATAAATATTTGGGAATGTATCTACTCTAGTACTATCTGCAGTAACATATACTTTACAGCTTCAACTAGTGAGTATTTATTATTAGCTAAACAACTGGATTGATGTACCCTTATCTAACTATCAGCTATAATATGAGCACTTTATATATTATATATACTTTAATTTATTATATATATACTTATATTAATAGAGTCACTTCAAGACTCACTAACGACCGAACTTAATTTAGTTCTACACAACAATAATTATACTTCCTCCTTTGACTTACTTTACATAATTGGACTTCTATTTAGCGATATACTAAATTAGCGCAACCCTTTATAGTAAATAGGCTCCTCTATACTCACAGTAAATAAATATATGCATACCGTACTATGTTTATATCAATTATTAGGTATAAAGCTTATACACCCCTAACTGCTTCCTTACCTTTAGTAACGTAATTGAGCTTTTTACTTATTATATACTATAAAGACCGATGAGAAAAATCCATTATTTATTTTTATAGTATCTATAAAAACTCATTATTATAAATTAGTTAATATGATAGTCATATTTTTATTCCCCTCACCCTTAGTCTCACATAATAGCGTATATTTTCAAATGTATATTGATCTCCTAGTATATTCTATAGTCAGGAATATAGCTCACTCAAGTAACTAAATATATACTCACTATGTCCTATATACATATCTTCTCACCTTATTATATAATATATATACTAATGTGATCTATATAATCCCCAAGTCTAGTAAAATTACGCTATTAATAATATTACTATTTACTCCGGATTAATTTTTGACTCGACATATATAAATTTAGAGCTTTTATTTATTACTTACATATATATACAGTATATATATAGAATTGACTTCATATATATATTAAAATATAATATATTAGATAGATTACTCATAACTCACTGCTAACGTCAAGTAATGAATACAAATCTTGATCATCATAATAATATAATTTACTAAACGGTATTTTTAATGGACTAAAATCTGTGTGGTAATGTATCCCTACAAACCGCTATGAGCATATCTACAATATTTAGTGAAATAGTCTATATATTATTAATTAAAGAGTCACATAGGAACTTCACTCTTAGACGATCTATTAAATATTTGGGCTAATACATTAAAATTATACAAAACTAGCAATATAACATTATGCATTCCATATTAATCCGTCACTTTAGGTTATAGTTATCATACCATAGGTGAATATAAGTCTACACCAATATTTATATAAGATATAAAAGCTTA
Organism: Trachelipus rathkii; assembly: GCA_015478945.1. NCBI lineage: Eukaryota > Metazoa > Arthropoda > Malacostraca > Isopoda > Trachelipodidae > Trachelipus > Trachelipus rathkii. The sequence continues at coordinate 31,678 of JABUQX010067292.1, forward strand.
TTACCTAATAATATATATAGTATATATATATATATATATATATATATATAATGTGTATATATATAGTTAAGCAACTTCCAAAAATTATTAGTCTTAGCGGGATCAACATCTCTTATTTCATTAAGTATTAACTTGTTTTCTTTCTATCAGTCAATATCATAGCTAATTAAGTCCATAAGTCTATTATTACTTTACCCACTATCATATATATTTTCTGTAACTTCATATCATTGATAATCCTATAAGTTCACTCACTAGTAAATCCGAATTATAGTATAATTACATCGTATCACTCGAGTTATAATCACTGATATATATAAAACAACTAATAATGAAGAGGGAAATCAGATATATATATGTATATACTTTATTAACACTACAATAAATCGTAGTGAGTATAAATATATATAATTTAATATAATATATATAATAACATATTTTAAATAAAAACATTAAAAAACTTCGACTACACTTATTTAAAATATTAATTAACTTTTCTCTATCTTACAAAGGAAAAGAGCAATATAAAAGAGTATGTAGAGAACTCACGTTTACGTATCGCAAGAGAAAAGTTGAGAGTAATGACGAATGCCATACGTAGCCCTTCCCATAATAAATATAATATATAACTGTCTATATAACTTACAGATTAAATTAATATAGACTCTATATATAAGATAATATTAATAATAAATATATAATATTAAAGTATATATATATAGATAATATATATATAATATATAATTATATATATTTAGATTATATATAATAAATTATTAATATTAATATATTAATATATTATTATATATTAATAGATAATAATTAATATATTTAGATATAATATATTAAGATTTATATATATATAATATGCTCATATAAAATACGTAACTCATTAATCACTTATAAACCCAATAGTTTATATAATATTTAATCAAAATAATCGCAGTAATTAACATCAAGGTATATAAAAAACTCTAGGGGAGCATAATACGGTACTCACCCCTACTCACTCACCCTCACCTATATATACTCTGCCCCCTGTAACTGACACTGACCCTATATTGGAAGTATATTATTATTATAAAAATTGTAAATATTATATTTATATTATATTATTATATATATATATAATATTATTAATATAATTATATAAATATAATAATATAATACATTATATATATATATATAATATAGATATTATATATTATAATAGTAATTTATATTATTTAAGTAATATACTATATATATATTATTATAATTATATTATATTGCACCTCAATCTCATCATACTTATGAGCATCTACAATTTATGATATTATGCAACAAAACACAAGTAACCTCCAATCCTCCAACTAGCCTCAATCATTAGCTCTGCTTTCTACTCTCCCTATAAGTTGTGAGTAAAATGATATAGTTATATTTATAGGTCCATCATATCTTGAGTAACGAATGGAAACATTTTAAAATAATATCATACTTTATACACTGATGTCGATAAACTAACTCAACGGCTAGGTGAAAAAGGACTTCCTAGTTAGAATACAGGAACCCGCTAGTAGTTATAATAACTGTACGCTAAGGTAATTACTATACGAATAACTTAAGAGTAACTATGTAAAGTCAATACACTATAACCCTATATAAATATACTATAAATAATAAATATACAAATGAACCACCCTCGAAATGCAAGGAAAAATGAGGAATACTATCTAATTTAGATATATTAAGCAGAATATATTATAATATATAAATGAATATATGAACAATGAATTACTAATATAATAATATTATATTAATATATTATATATATATATATATATATAGATATTATATATTATAAGATAAAATTATATATATATATACATAGATTAATATATATATAATATATATATATTAATATATATAATATATATATATTATATATATTATTATATATATATATTATAAATAATTATATGATATATATTATAATATATATATATATAGATATAGAATAATATAATATATATATTTATAATATAGGGCGTAAAAGTACCACACTTACTCTATGTAGAAGTAGGATAATAAGAATACACTACAACAGAGTAGAACTTTACAAAGCTCACGTAAAATTAATACGATATAGTATACAAGTATATATATATATATATGATTAAAATCACTAAAATACTCTTATCGATATTTTTAATAAAATATTATTTTGTACTATTCCAATAATACCAGAAAATACTAATATACCTATATATATATACCCGAAGGTATTATACATATGTCTCACCATAATAATATATCGATCTCATTCGGCAATGTTAATCGCTCGTAGAGATAGAATTTAAAATAAAATAAGAGCTCCAAAAGAGAAACATAATATATATTGAAAATTACAGTGAGTCAAATGTAATGTATTAATCTATATAAGAACTACAAACCCCTAAACAATATAGTTATGAGAAAAAGGCATGACCAAGACATTGATTGATTAAGTATATTCAATAACCAAATTAGTATACAAACTATGATGATTCAGTGATAACCTTAAAGCGTGTGAATATAGTAGTAAAATAGAGTATGTATAGGCGACAACTAGAATAAACGAGCAATAGAGCATATAATTAGCTATACGTTTAATCAATAAAAATAAGATAATGATATGCTTAAACTCACTATATAGTAATAAGAATAAATCAACAATATGTAGAAAGTGGTCAGTAATGCCAGGGAAAAGTACTATAGTTGTCATATTAGCTCAGTAAGGTATAGCGTATCTAATATAAAAGACCTACTAGAACGAGATAGGCTTAAGATAATTAAGTAAGAAAAATACTGAAGTGAATATAGAGTAGGTCGTATCAAATAATAATAGAAAAGAATGAGGATAATATAATACAAGACGCTAGGGAAAAGTCTCACGGAGTGCCTACTAATATCTATAACCCCATGACTTAGGCTCATGAACTCAGTAACAAGTTAACGTAGGTGAGCCTCAAATAAAGCGTATATATAATATATATATATTATATAATAAATAGTAGTATATATATATATTTATATATAAATTATAATATAATATATATATTATAATATATATATCATATAATTAATATATATAAAATAGTAGAGCATAGTACTATGTATACAACCCAATAATAGTGATAGAATGGTAAGGGCGATTAATAAATAGTCAAACAGTAAGTAGTAAGATAATAGTAATATAGTACCAAGATAATCACTATTTAATTTGACACTAGAACCATACCCTCAGTAAGCGTGATATGGGTGCACTATATATTTATTGACATTATGAATGACATTGATGGTGAGAACTAATGAGCCATAAGCGTATATCAGAAGTTAAATATATAGTAGAGCAAGGTACTACCTCAAAAATAGATAACGGTAGAGCGGAAAGGAATGGAACAGCAGTAATTAAGAGTTTATAAAAGAAGGAGGTATACGTACAGTAGATCTAATAACTAAAAGACTATAACCCTAGTAAGTAGGTGAGTAGCTAGTGAGTGACCATATATTACATAAAGCGGTTGTATAAAGTAGCGGCAAAGCTTGATAATATATATAATATTATATTATATATATATATATATATATATATATATATATAGTATATATATATAAATATATATATATATATATATATATATAGTATGATATAGATAGTAAGCAAGGTGACACAAATACTCACCAAAATAAATGTTAAAATTATAGTAGATAGCTTATTAATATAGATTTAATATTATTCTGCAGTTCTTTATTATAAATATAGTAATCTAGTAATATATTATTAACCTATATATTATATAATCACTAATACCTATTACGTGCGTTAGTCACTCATTTTACAATAGCAAGTTTTTAGAGTGATATAAAATAGTAAGGTCACTCAAGGTATATATATATTTATATATATATATATACTATATTATATTATATATATTTATATATAGTATAGTATAATATAGTATTACTTTGCAGAGGTGAACAGTCATACCTAATCTACCGCTCTACTTCCTCTCTCTCTCACTCTCCTCCCTCTCTCTTCTCTCTTCTCTTTACTCTACTCCTACTTCATCTCTTATCCTACTCTCGTCTTATCCTCTACTCTCTCTTCACTCATCTCCTCTCTTCTCCTCTCACATAAAGTTTACATACAACATTAGCTTAATATTAATAAATAAATAGTGTCTGGTTGTATCATCATACCTAAATTTATTAAATTGCTAGTATAGTGATGCGAATAGTGATATATCGGTAGATAATACCTTTATATATTACTATGTGCACCTATGTATAATGCACTATTATATACTATACAATAAAACAGCTTCCTCCAAACCTCCATAATTAATTGGTACGGTAGTGAATATATATAGCAAAGTATATGCTTGTACTTATATGATGGCGAAATGATAAATCTGAGAGAGAAAACCTTTTATGCCTGTTAATATGCACACTATATATATATATATTTATTAATAATATAAAACAGGCTCAGCTCTACTTAAAACTAATCAAATACAATTTTACTACTACCGCCACATACTGTTTCTAATCTTCTGATATGAAAAATTCATTTCAGCAGATAAGTCCATAGAGTCAATAAGTGAGTGAGTAGAGATAATAACTAGGTATCACCCCGCCAATGTCGTATATTATTGTGGACAATGAGGTAGCATACACCTCACTTATATACTATATATATATATGATAGAATAACGTTTTCAGTTTTATTTTATATTCAACTTGTAATTAAGATAACACCCGATAAGCTGTGATTCACAATTAAAGTGTACCACTCCATAAACTCTCACTATCAACACTATAACACACACAATCCACACCTCCACTCACTAAATCCTGAGCACTATATCTATATCCACCTCTTTCATTAGAATTGACCCGCTCGCAAAAATTCTAGAGAATCGCACGACGTAAGTTGTATTTCGAAATTAACCGCACAATACGTTAGGAATCGAACACCCCACAACAAGGCCATAGTGAATAAATAAACATAATAACTAAACAACCCATATTCACTTTGTACCAGTTTATGATACGTAATTTTTTTTTAACGTAATTTAACCCACTTCATTTTTGATTTGTGTACCTCTTTTATCTACTTACACAATAAGCTTATTCTATCTCTATGACCTCACCAGCTGCACCATCGAATAAGCCAGTATTCTCGTACAGAGTATACATACTAACCCTGTTGACCTACCTTCGACTAAGTCTAGTATTTCACAACGGAATAATATATAAATTATTCACATCGGTTATTTTTATATATTATTTATATTATTTATCTTATCAATATTTATATAATTATATTTATATATATTATAATTATTTAATATATATTAATTATATATTTATTTAATTATTATTTAATTTATTATATATTATTTATTATTATATAATTTGAATGAGGGAGATTTTGGACGCAATTATAAATATTAAATTATAATTAATTATATCTACATTTATCATATACTATTATTATAATTTATATTATATATAGGACTATTTTAGTGATTAAACATAACAATATTAATATAATATAATAGAATATAAATATAAATCCAAAAAAACCCGCATAATTAATTAAAAGGAATTTTTATAAAAAATATATAAACTAGTGACATATTATCATTCATAACTTAGTATCCTAACTCAAAATAAATTAATTATATAAACTATATTGATAATGGAAATAAATAATTTTACTTAAATTCTACTATATACTTACATTATTAGAGTTTATATTCAAAGGGTTTAAGAAATAGAAAATTGCTTAATTAAAATTAATTATATTGAAAAAAGTTTTAATTATAACTGAGCTTATATCCTCAACAAAAAATTCACTATAAGTAATAATAAGTACTATAACGCAGAACTACCGAGTGAATTGAATCGGAAAATCTTTTTGATATCTATTATTCAGTTTCATTTATATAATACTTCAACTTTACAGATTTTATTCTATATAATTATATATATAGTTTAAATTATCGTTAGCGCAAGAGGAACAACATACTGAAATCGAAATTGTAAAATACAATTACAAACGGAAGAATTTTATTGTGTTATTTTCTTGAACCCCCACGGAAAAACTATATAAATGATAAGCCCTAAAACTACAAAAAATATCTAGTATTTTTGTATATTTTTTCCTTTGTATATATTAGACCCAATTAGCTTATATTGTCGTATTACTTAATAATCCTTAATCTTAGTAGAGCGATAAACTATAACACCAATATTAAAACGTAATATTGTCTAAAGTACCTATTAAAAGATGCATAAATCATTGTACCACTTTTTAGGTTTTCCTTTATATAAAACTTTTATATATATCACGTAACATAGCACTATTTATAGATTTTTCGAATTACTATGACCTAGACCTTTAATTTAATATTATTCATTATAAATATTTGATTAACATAATGAGATAATAAATATATATAATACTATTACTCATTATTGAATGAGTATATTAAATCATATGAATTGATATTAAGCTCACCACCTTTATTTTTAGTAAATTTATAAATAGTTATTAGACAATATTATCTTTGAAACTATTTGCGATTATTGTTTTTCTATGTAGTGGATATTATAAAGTGACTTTGAGCCCCGAATACAATACATTTATATATAATCTAACTAATTTTTGTAAGGTACATACTAAACCGTCATATCATACTCATTAATAATATGACACACCACTACTTATCACATTTTAGTGATTCGAAAATAAAGAAAATAAATGAATCTATTCACAATACTTTTATCACAATTCCAATCAATATTCAAATTTAGTCAATAATTATTATTTATTAAATGATAATAATGCTCACAATAATTATTATATATATCTATATTGATTAGTATGTTGGAAAATACTACTCTCACATCTGAATTATATGATCGAGATTAAAAATAGCTTAGACAGATAAACTGTATAATGAATATAAAATAATTGAGAAGGGTAGGATAATAAAATGGGTTGTCATTAGTCAAAAATGCGGTTAAGATTATATTTAAACTTCTAAGAAAAAGAAGAACTTATAAATTATATACTAATATATAACTGGAAATATTATATCACTCAAGGGGGAGTATAGTGCCCACAAAAGTTGGAATAGGGTACCAATAAAGGGTAACGCTACGCCGGCTCCTGAGGTGTCGAAAAAATATGCCTAGGGGTAGCTCAAAAGCTTTATAGCGGGTTAACTGAATCATATATATATTAGATTATATAATAAGTATATATAATAAGATAGATAAATAGATAATAAATTAATAATAATATATTATATAATATAAGATATATATATAGAAATATATATATAAAATATATATTAAGATTATAAGAGTATCTCACAGTTTAATAATATATAGATATTAATAGATAATAAGCACCGCGGATTATAAGTAAGATAACATAGAGAAGGTGAAAGAGAGAGTAAGAGATATAGAGAGATAAAGAGAGAGAGAGAGAGATTATTATATATATATATATATAGTAATGAGATAGATATAAATATTTAAGAGAGAAAAGATATAGAAGATAGAAAAGGAGATAAAAGATGATTAAGAGTCGGAATATTATAGGCTACCGATACCAAGTACAATTATCATAGCATAGACTATATATAAAATTATGATCTAATACTACTGAATAATAATATAAATATAAGAAATATATATATATAGAGATAGAAGAAAAGATATATATATATAGGATTATATATATATATATATAGAGTAATATATATAATAAATAATGAATTATATATATATAAACTAAGATAATAGGGCTTGACTTATAGGTAAGAAAATATAAAAAAAATACATAATATAAAATTAATAGTAATAAAATCAAAAATGTATATGAATATAAAATCAAAAGCAATATAGGGTATACCATTAATGGATCAAAAGAGAATAGATATATATATATTCATATAGATATATAGAGATAGATATATAGAATAATATAGAGATATAATAGATATAACCGTTCATATAGATAAGTATGATTAATAGATATATATATTATGTAGAAGAATAGAGATATATGAAATAGATAAATAAGAGATATTATAAATATATAAGATATATATATATATAGGGTAAAAATAATTAATATACTATAGATAAGAGATAAATAATATTATTATATAATAGAATAGAATAGAATAGAATTGCTAGATAAGTATAATAATATAAATATATGTAATAAGTCCTCGCTAGAAGAATAGTTTAAAATATATACTATAGTATATAAATAAAGATAGTAGGGGTAGGAGATATAGAGAGAGAGGGTATGCCTAGGTAAAGTAGGTGGGATAAGGATGTGATGAGCGTAAATCTGAATATAATATATATATTATAAGTATAAGAGATATATAGAGATATATTATATATAATAATAGATAAGGGAGACGGTGATGAGCATAATAATATATATATGGATAAGGATATAGTAAGATACTATATATAAATTATAGAATAGTAAGATAATAGAGATATATAATAGAGAATATATTAACTCAATTAGATAGATTAAGATATATATAAATATATATATATATATGATGAGAAATTAGTAAGATATAAGAATATATAGATATAGAATATATATCAATATATATATGTATATAGATAATATGATATATATTAAATATATATATATATTGGTATAAATAAGATTATATGTAGAATATAATATATAAGATGTATTAAGAGGTAAACTTTGATTTAACAGCGTAATAGATATACATAACAGATATATACTATATATAATATATATAGAATAATATAGATAAATATATTATATATATTTATAGATGAGATATAAAGAAGAGTAATGAGTAATTATATATTATATATTAATAATTAATATATATAGAGTTATAGAGAGCGATATATAAGAATAAATCAAAGAATATAATAATAGAGGAAAGTAGTGATGATAGGATGGTACAAGCGATACCCCGATAGAAGGCCGTAGGTAAGCAGCCAAGAAGTCAAAGTATATGATATATAATATAGTATATATTTAAAGTATAAAATATATATAAAATATATTATAATAGAGAAGAAAGAGTAAATTAATAGAGATTATAGAATTAAAGATATACGAGTATAGGAAGATATTAAATGAGTATATATCATATAGAATAGTACTATTATAGTAATATAGTAAGATATAGAAATATAATTAGAGATATAGATATAAGATAATAATGAAATATAGATTACAATGAGAAGAGATAGAGGAAATTGAGATGTAATCTAGATCGACTCTATCGATCCCTAGCAGCCATCCCTGAAGTCCCAGTCCATGAGTCCAATAGCAGACAAGAATCAAAGCACAAGAATGAATCTCCATCAAGATAATAAATATAATAGAATATAAATATATTAATATAATATAATTATAATATATATATAGAAGTATAATATAATAGTAAGTATATAAGATTCAAATATAAGAATATTATATAATATATTGACTAGACAGAAATACGTAGTCAATGTAGATTTTGATAGAATGAACCCTAAACTGTTCAATTACCTCTCCTATCAAAAAACCCTTACTCTCACTCACAGTCACTTAATTGGCAAATACCAACTAATCACCGCTGTCAAGTCGAGAGTATGTGGCAAAATCCTAAGAGTAATCCACCATATGTTATTTACGTAAAAGAAATTATATAAATTATATAAGGAGAGAGAGAAGAGAAGAAAAGACGAAGAGTTTATACTATTAAACAACTAAGTAAATATTTATATATATATATATATCATATTATTATACTATTAAATATATAATATATAATGAGATAATTATTATATATATATTATATAAGACATATATATATATAGAATAAAATATATAATATATTAAGAATATATAATATAATAATATGATATAATATATATAATATAGAGAGAAAAAATGTAATAAGTAATATATATATATATATTATATTATTTTAAATATTTTAATTAATAATATATGATCATAATATATATATATATAAGATATATATGAATGATAATTTATATAGATGAATTATAATATTATTTAAATAATATATATGTAAGCTCAATAACTTATTAGAATGATACCACCTCGACTACACTTATCGAAATAACTAATACTAGTAACAATGAATAAAACGGTTACAGATAGGTAACGCGCGTGATGTGAGAAATAATGTACGAAATAGATAGGAAAAAAAAAGTGAAAGAGTGATGTATAGCGCCAAATAACACGTAGAATGGGACAATGAACTCTAAAAAACATTAAGAAGGTGATATATAAATTCAGATGAGGTAATATGAGTGAATAGGAAGGTAATAAAGTTATAAATACATACCATGGATTTTTTTATATATAGAATGATGTACTATAGATCATTAGAATAACAGATGGTGAATCGCATAATAATATAAATTTATTAATATATAGGGGTACGGTATTCCAGATCAAGGGGGATCAAGGGTGAACGAAGGCCCCCCCTGAGTTGTCGGCCCCTCAAGCCTGAGAGACCCCCGATCAGTCGGGGTCAAGTACCCTTACCTTATATGAGCCCCCGTATATGCTTATAGTAAATAAAAATAAGAAATGTGGTGAGTGTATGAGGGGGTGCCAGTACAAGTCCCCATAACCTACGGTGAGTGCTTAAGAGGAGTCCTTTATAATATCTTAAGTGCTTAAGTGATGTATTGAATAAGATAATAGACTGCCATATAAAATAGATAATCAGCTCTACCAATGTGGAAACAAATAGATAGGGCGAGTCCATAGATTCGATACCGGGGACTGAGCTTAGAATAGTACGATAAGGAGGCCTGGTAATACTAGGCCACATAATGAATAATTAGATGTAGATATATAATAAATATAGTAAATATATATATGAGATAAGAAGAATATATATATATTAGAGTATGAGTTATATAGTACCAAATATATTAGTGAAAAGATAGAATATATAGAATAAATAGAATAAGATAATAATATAAATAATATGAATAATAAGTATAATAATATAAAAAATAGTAATATAATAAAAAAGTATATATATATTCAGATATATAAATAATGAAGACGGAAGCTGCCGAAGTTGTTAGTCTTTCTAGGTCTTTTCTAGTTTACGACAGGAGTTATCTCAAAAACCCTTACTTTTGAGGTACTGTTTATACCGCTTCTGATAGACGTGGATGAAAGTTCAAAGAGAAGAGATTTTATTACGGGAGTATATTAGCAGACACTAGGCCTGTGCGAGGAGCCCGCAAGTAAGCCGGAAAAACCGTAGGAAGCGACCCAGAAAACGAAGCAGGGGGGAGCGGGAAGGGGGCCAAAAATTGTCTAAATAAATAATTAAAATATAACAGAGAATTATAATAACATAAAAACTGCGAGGGCGCTCGTAAGATAAGAAATAGAAAATAAAAAAGAAATACAACAAAATATCAACGACTGGTCCTGAATTGTTGAGTTACCCCTGGCAGGCATATTAAATGAAGCATCGTATGTGTGGGAGGCAAGATGGAAGCCGAGGGTGGGAGTCAACTTACGTCTGAAAGATGGTGAGTAATGAGTGAAACTTTGAGTTCGAGTTAATCGTCGGTAATGTCGTTCTAATTTCTATAATAGTTCTCATAATTTACAAAATAGGAAATTAGAATTGGATCGTATATATTATTGAAGTGTAAGACGAATTACAGAATTTCATATTATGAATATCATAAGATTAATCAGAATGAGTGTAAGTATAAATGTCCAAATTTCAAAAAGTCTTATTCATGCATGAATGTTAATATGTTCATTATATTGAAAGTATAAGGGATGTTAAGCAATTAGAATAGTGTTCAACTAAAGAATTATTAAAGTTCATTAATAATAAGATAAATTTACTAATATAAGATTGAAAAAGCCCAGAACTTAGTACATTTATAAAAGAATTCTTTTCTAATGTCTAAAATTAATAAACAGAGAGAGATATCAAAGCTATGAGAGAAAATAATAGTTTAGAAAATTTGATAAATATACTTACATATGTTAAGAAGAAGGATAGAGTGATAAATGAAGTATAGATTGGAAAATTTATGAATGCCCTAAGTCTTAAGGCGATATAGCCATTCATATAATAGCCCAATAATAACTAATTGAATCACCAGTAATATACGGATAATACCTCTGTGTTGTTTAGAAGTGTGCACTAGTGCTGAGGTCCTACCACAAGCCTAGTGAGCTCACTAAAATAGTCCGTAAAAAAAAAAAAAGATGAAAAAAAATAATGTATATACTAAAGCCCTCAAAAACACAGACTAAAGACATAAGCACTATACGAAGGTAGGCATTTGGTTCGTAGAATTCATCTAAAGAGCAGACGTAGAAATAAAATAAAAAGATAAAAGAAAAGGAAAGTTTTATTATATAATCGTGTAGAATATATATTATATATAGTATATATAAGTAGTTAATATAGATAGAAGTAGCCATTGAGAGAACCTTGAGTGGGTCGAATATAAGACTATCCAAGTGATATGTGTGATGAGTGTATGTAGAGAATAAGAATGAATCCTATATGGGTGATCGTCGAAATTTTACACTGCTCTATATATATACGATTATATTTTTCTATATATATATATATTCGTTACCAAACATATATATATACATATCATAGATACCCGTCCTACGAATGCCAAAGGAGGCCGTGAGTATCCCAGTCCACCCAGAATATCGGTTTCTCCGAGGTTATGTAGATATTATGAGTTCCCACTCACCCCGGGATGAGGGTCCTAGAAACTATACCTCCTGTGAGTAATGTTATGGATGTATGTATGAAAGAGAAAAGAGAGGTAGTTCTTCACGTAGCTTTGCGGGCGAGGATTACACTAAATTAGGCATCTGTTATTGATGGGCCTGTGAACAGTAAAATTAAATCTGTTTTGGACCGCCCAGTATGACAAACATGAATATCACCAGACAGGTGAGTGTGCATGTAAGATTGACCTGTGAGTATGGAAAATAGTGAATCTTGTCTTAACGTAGGATATATGATAGTACTTACACATGTGCGATATGTGCGGTACCGTCGTACCAGGAATACGTAATATAATAGAGTAGAAACAGGTGCAGAGATATACTGGGTCCATTATGTCGTGTGAATAGTTGTAGTAATCCTGTGCGAGTTAGTTGAAGGGAAGAGACTATATTTATATTAATTGAATATGTAATTTTTCTGTGATTATAACCTGTGAGTATATTTACAGGTAAGTGTGAGGGATGATTATTAATATGAATATTATAAATCGATTAATGTCATACGGTATCATCCATTATTAATTTGAATTTTCGATTTATGATAAAATCAAACTTAAGTTGAATTAATGTATAGTGATACATTAAAGATCTAATTATTAGAATTTATTGTCGAAAGTGCATCTTGTTAATTGAAATATCAGAATTTGCATCGAAAAAATTATTTTTGTAGAACAATTAAAATTTATTGATATGATAATAAAAGAAAATATTAATATGTTATTTATTTATTTATTGTATACTTGATTAAGAAGACTTAAATAAATTTCAAAAATTTGAAAAAAAAATTAAAAATATGAACTTTAAATTAAAAGTTTTTTAAAAGTAAATTAAAAAATAATCAAACAATGAACATCCGCTTACTATTTTGTGGCGCTATACTAAACAAAAGTATAAAGTATCAATATTTTGAGTGAAACGGGAATTTTATTTTTGAAAGTAATAGTTATAAAATTTGTTTTATATTAGTAAATTTTTAAGACGGGTTGAATGATCTCCTTTCCCTAGAGTCTTTAAAAAATTATAAACTATCCAAATTTTCGCTACATATATGAACCCCTTCCCTTCACATAGTTTTAAAACGCTTAAAATCTTGAATAAATAATTTACAACCATAGAATATAGGAATGAGAACTTCAAAATTATTCAGAAAATTTCTGAGTTATTTTCATTCTGAAAATTTTCTAAGTTTCGATATTTTTCTATTATTAATTTTATATATTAATAATAATTTACTAAAGTTAATTTAATTAAGAAATTTTATAAGTTAAGTTTGATTTCAATAAGAATAAAAATTCTAGTTAAGAATTTTATTGAAAATTCTTTATAAAGGTTAATTTTAATATTCAAAGAAAATTCTAAAGTTAAATTATTAATGTTTATGAAAATTTTA
>JABUQX010067293.1:2500-36871 GCA_015478945.1 Trachelipus rathkii
TGAAATAGCCACGGCGACATTACACACCCCTGCCTCAATCCTCTCACCACCCCAAACATCTCCCTCTCCCCTCCTAACACTCTCACACACATTCTACTATTCCTATAAAAAGCCTACCTTTACCTAATTTACCCCCACTCCATTTTCCTCCAACACCCTCCATAATTCACCCCTCTCACTCTATCATATGCTTTCTCTAAATCTAAAAACACCCATACACTTTCCCTTTCCACTCTCTATACTTTTCTCTCACAAGCATCTTTAGTGTTAAACATGATCTACACCTCTTCCTCCTAAATCCTCCTTGTTCTATTTCCCCCATTCACTACTCAAGATTAAACCTCTTACTCTCAATCAGTATTCTTCCCAGTACACTTTCCTACCACCTTAAAGATTTTATACCTCTATAATTTTCCATTCCATCCTATCCACTTTCCCTGCCCATACAGAGGAACAAACAACCATCCTCCCAATCTTGTGGTACCTCACCCCACTCCTCCAACATATGTTATATAATCTATACAGCCATTCACCCCTACACCTCCCTTCTGCAACATTTCCATTCTCACCCCATCCAGACCTGCGGACTCTTTTTTTCCTTTATTCACAGCCCTAATAATTTCCTCCATTTGTATTTCATCCTCCCCTTCCTCACTTCCATTTCCATCCTCACCTCTTGCATTGTCTTCCTCTACCACCCCACCCACTTCATTCAGCAGTCACTAAAAGTACTCCCCCCACCTCTTCCTCCCCCTATCCTCTCCCCCTATCCACTCCCCATCTCCACCCTTAATCCTCCCCCCCCACCCCTCCTTCTTCTTCCTTTTTTACTTCTTTCCAGAACATCTTACTCCCCGATTCAAAATTTTCCGTCACTTTTCTACACCATTCCCCTTTTGCTCTTCTCTTCGCCCTCTACCGCCCTCTTTGCTTCCACTCTAACCCTTCTATATTCCTCCCAACTATCTTCTCCTACTTCCCAACCATTTCACATAAGCCTCCTTTCCTTTTCTACCTCCTTCACCTCTCCTCTCCCTTTCCTTCTGCTTGCACCCACCCTTTTTACTCCACATACCCTTCTAGCCTCTTCACATACTGCCTCTCTAAATCTCTTCCACTCCCCCTCCACCTCCCCAATTCCCGTCCCTCTCACGTTTCTCCACCTGTCCTCCATACCTCTCCTAAACTCCCTCCCACACACTATCTCCTCCAATTTTTCCACCTTTATCACTTCCACTCTCCTCTTTTCTCCCCTTTTCCTAACCATCACCTCTCCTCCCACCCTTATCCTGGCAATCACCAAATAGTGATCCGATATCCCCCTCCCCGCCCCTCTAAATACATTTACATCTAATAATCTACCTCTATCCTTCCCATTTACACACACACAATCTAGTAACATAGCCACCCCGTTATCTCACTCTTCCATATATACTTATGATTCTCACTTTTTTTTAAAACCAAGTATTCCCCACTATCATTCTTCTTTCGACACACAACTCTATCAGACTTTCTCCATTAGCATTCCTCTCCCCTACCCCAAAAGGTCCTATTATTCTTCCCACCCCCTCCCTTCCCACTCCTGCATTCAAATCTCCCAATAGACAAATTTTGTCATTTACCCCAAAACTTTCCCAACACTCATTCAGCTCTCCCCAAAATCTTTCTCTCTCCTCCTCCCTCGCTCCATTCACTGGTGCATACGTGCATATAAAAACCCACATTTCCCCCCGAATTTCACTTTTACCCACATTATCCTAGAACTCACCTGGTTACACAATCTCACCTTGTCCCACATCTCTTTCCTCATAACTATTCCCACCCCTTCCCTCGCCCTCACTCTCTCATTCACCCCTGATACCTTGTATTCTCCAAAATTCATCTCCCTCTTTCCTTTCAACTTAGTTTCTGTTATCCCTAGCACATCCAACCTTTTTTCCTCAAACATCAACCCTACTTCCTCCCTCTTCAAATCCTCGTTTACCCCTCTCACATTCATACACCCCACCTAATTACCACTCTCCTCCCCATCTTTCCCTATTTCTATATATAACTCAATCAGGCTGTACGCTTTATGGGACCCCCCACCCTTGGTACTTCCCAACACCTAGGGCTACCACCCCGCTCACCAACCCACAATAACAACAACAAAATACGTTAAAATAATATAAAAACAATAAAAGGTTAAAACCCACACTGTCAATTTATATCTATTCCCCCACCCTCTTCCTCCTCCCCCCCTCCTCCCTTCCCTCCCTTCCCTTATTTTCTTTTCCTTTTTCTTTAAAATTACCCGTTAACTTAATTATCTATTAAAAACCTTTAATTACTTATTTATCTATAAAAATTTATCTATTATTATCTACTCATCTATTTATTTATCTATTCATTTATAAAACTTTATTTATTTATTAAGAACTTTATTAATTACTTAAAATCACTTAATAATTTAAATATCTATAAAAATTTATCTATTATTATCTACTCATCTATTTATTTATCTATTCATTTATAAAACTTTATCTATTTATTAAAAACTTTATTAATTACTTAAAAACTCCTTAAAATCACTTCCAATAAAAAAAAGGTTAAAATGACAATATACAGTAAAAATATAAAAGGTTATAACCTACACTATCAATTTATATTTATTCCTACCCCCCTTCCCCCCTCCTCTTCCCTCCCACTCCCTCCCTTTTCTTTCCTCTTTAAAATATACACACGTTAAAAAATTTTATTTTCTATTAAAAAAAACTTTATTTAATCTTTAAATTAAAATCTCTTATATTTACAAAATATATATATATATGCTTATACTTATTTAAAAATTCTTTAAAATCTCTTATATTTACAAATATATATAAAATCGCTTACATTTACAAATATACACTTATATATATATATTTATTAACTATTCCTTTATATATGCGCAGCAGTGTATGAAGTTATCTGCAACTTATTACTAAAATTCACGTAACAACTGAGTTCTGCAAGAGTTATCTTAAACAAAATTTACTAAATCAATCTCACGAGTTATTACAACTTATCCTTCTGACAAAATATTATTAGTACTTCCTATGATATCTTCAAAATAGTATAAACCTTCTGCTAGTGCACGTATTCCACCAAACTTATTTGCACACTTCAAGTCGAGATGTAATTACGAAGGATATTCTGCTCTTGATTTAGCAATGGTATAAGTTATATCACCGAGTATTACATTAACTTAAAGATGACCTTACCAAACAATTACCTAAACACTTCTAGGTTTCAGCCTGTAACTTGTAGCATCAATTCGTCTTGACTTCAACTCAATCCTCTAAATTAAACCTCGTATACTAGATATACAATAACAGTTTAAAATTTATCTTCAATTTATAAATCTTGCTAAATTTGTTATTTCTTTTTCATTTACACTATCACAATCAAGAAGATTATTCATTTACAAAGTCGAAATCGTTAAAGTTTACAGTCGAGTATTTTCACACATTATTCTTCATATCTACTACTTCTTATAATATTTACAAGTAATGTTGGTATATAGAGTCACAAATACTACCCACAAGGGTTACATAAAATTCTAAGTCTATAACAAGACTAATTTCACAAACTTTAATAAAACGCAACTCCTGCTATTTGGAGCACGAATTTCATGTCAACCTCCTCTCACAATCAGCTCGAATATATATATATATATATATATATATATATATATATATATATATATATATATATATATATATATATATATATATATATATATATATATATATTATATATATATATATATATATATATAAATATATATATATATATATATATATATATATATATATATATATATATATATATATATATATATATATATATATATATATATATATATATATATATATATATATATAAAAATATATAAATAAAAAAAATAAAAAAATACACGAGAAAGGAACTTATCATTTTATCTGCTGACGTTAATCTCATCAACTCTACCCTTAGCTTCCAAACACTTCTATTATATTCATTTAATATAGCAATAATATTTTTCATGATTTTGCATTAGTTTCTCTAGACATGGCCTGCGAGCAGAAAAATAGAAAAATAAAATAAAAGACTGTTTAGATCTGTTACAACGCAGACATATATTTAATTATCATTTTCGAAAATTTATTTAATCTAATAGATCAAAATTCCGAGTTCCAATATTTCTCATTGGTAACTCTTATTTATTTTCATCGTAGATTGAGACATGGTAGCCAGTCTCTTACATATTTCATGTTCGGTCATACAAAACGGTTATTATTAGTGGTTGTATTGATCTGACATTCCAAAAAATTACTTTCTTGTTTATATATACTAATATTGAGTCAAAGAAAAAGTGTTGTGTGGAATACCTTTACGGAAGAGTCTAATGACTCTGTAAAATGTTCTCTTTGCGATAATACGTTTTCAAGGAAAGGACGAGGAACGACTTCGCTGAAAAATCATTTAAGATCGAAGCACAAAGAACAGTTTAAAGATGTAACTTATGAAGAAGCACTTCAAAAGAAGATATAGACAAAAAGAAAAAACTGCTTCTCAGCAAATGAAACAATATTCAAGAGTATTTTCATGCTACAAAACATTGGGATACAACTGATAACAAATCTAAGAGAGTGGATAAACGTATAGCTGAAATGATAGTGATGGATGATCTACCATTCAGACATGTGGAAGATCTTTAATTCATGAGATTATTGGCGGAAGTTGTTCAGCAATTAAAACTGAGCCAGCGGAATATCTGCTCGTCCATAATATGCAATGAAGTATATGAATCTGTTTTCAATAAAATAAAACAAATAATTGATGAAATAAAGCAATACAATAAATTTCATTTCACAACAGATATATAGTCAGATACTTCAGCTGGGATGTCGTTACTGTGCCTGACTGTACATACTATCGACAAGAAGTCAGAGAGAATAAATCTTGTATTAGGTGTTGTACCTTTAGAAGATCGGCACACAGGAGAATACATTTCAAGAAAATTTGACGAAATGTTGGAAAAATGGAACATTGAAAGAGCAAGCGTTCATTGTGTAATGCGCGATTCTGGAGCAATCGAGAAAAAAACAATAATTTTCCTTTAAGCAATAATTTGGATTGTGCCAGTACGTAAAATAAGTGGAAAGAACAATTAAAAAGTGGAATAGACTTTATAAAATGAAAAATAATTGACCTCATTATCAAATGTCACGCAATTACCATTTATTTCCATCATTCAACCATGGCTCAAGAAGAGTTAAAAAAATTCAAGAGAGGTTCCGTAAATGCGTGTGTAAACGTTATAGAGGATTCACCTACGATATGGATCGGCACTTTGCATGTTAGTACGCTGAAGAATTGAAAGAGCTTTGTTTGTATTCTACCAGCAATTGGAGAATACCTTTTTCTTAACTATTTAGAATAGATAATATTGTATGGAAGTGAAATCTTTAGGGCCTTACGCCGAAGAAATTACAAAAAGTTTTTTACGAATCAGTTAATCTACAATTGGGGATGTCATACCTTTTATAGTTAGCCTTAAAACTGCTTTTTGAGAAAACTGTATGTGATAAACCTGAAACATCTGAACAATCATCGCCATTAATTGAACTTGAACATGAAACAGTATAATACTTCATGGGCCCAAAGGACGAAAATGTCCCCTCTGAGGCCCATTTCTCGTCATTGTATTTTTTATATTAAATTTTTATTTTTTTTAATGATAAGTACTATGTAATAAATACTATGGACAGAATAAAGTATATTTGATTTTGATTGCATGTGATTAATTATTATTATTATTATTATTATTATTATTATTATTATTATTATTATTATTATTATTATTATTATTATTATTATTATTATTATTATTATTATTATTATTATTATTATTATTATTATTATTATTATTATTATTTGTTATTATTATTATTATTATTATTATTATATTATTATTATTATTATTATTATTATTATTATTATTATTATTATTATTATTATTATTTTTATTATTATTATTATTATTATTATTATTAGTAGTAGTAGTAGTAGTAGTAAATAGTAGTAGTAGTAGAAGTAGTAGTAGTAGTAGTAGTAGTGGTAGTAGTAGTAATAATATAGTAGTAGTAATAGAAGTAGTAGTAGTAGCACTAGTAATAATAATATTAATTATAATAATAATAGTAATAACAGCAGTAGTAGTAGTATTTATGTTTGTTATTATTATTATTATTATTATTATTATTATTATTATTATTATTATTATTATTATTATTATTATTATTATTATTATTATTATTATTATTATTATTATTATTATTATTATTATTATTATTATTTATATATAAACTGCGTATTTGAAAGAACATATCCAGGAAAGAAAGGGTTAATTTTCTGAAGTTATATGAAAGATATATATATATATATATATATATATATATATATATATATATATATATATATATATATATATATATATATATATATCGGCGAAAGTGTATGAATCATTTGGGTAAATGGAATGTCAGAGGAATAAATGCTGAGGAGTAGAGGAGAGAGGTGATGGATGTCAAATTTGATTTGCTCGCCATGACTGAAACAAAGTTGAAAGGGAGTAACAATGAAGATGAGTGGTGTGGTGTAAAAGTGTGTGTGCTGGAGTGGAGAGGAATGAGGGGGGGGGAGAAAGAAGAAGTTGCGGTTTACATGAATGATATGTGGCACAGAGCTATGATGGAATTTGTTTGTGAGAGTATTAGAGTTTTAATGGTTAAATTTAAGTTTGAAAAGGTCAAGGTATGTGTAGTTGTAACATATGGTCCATCTGAGGGTGATGTTGAGGAGAGTGCAACTTTCTGGGATAACCTGAATGATGTTTTAGATGGGGTGAGTAGGAGCTTCAGATTGATTGTGTTGGGCGATGTAAATGGTTGGATAAGTGAGATAGGTGATCAGAAAAGGATGGTATAACAGGTATATTTAGGATGACGGGAGAAAATGAGAATGGTAGGAAGGTGATTGGTTTCTGTAAGGAAAGTGGTATGTGTATAATACTTTCTTCAAACACAAGAGTATTCATAAGTATACTAGAGTTGGTGTAGGTAGAGATGGTATCGAAGTGAAAAGTATGATTGATTTTGTGTTAGTGAAGAAGGAGATGTTGAAGTATGTGAAGGATGTTAAATCAGTGAGGAGGATGGGATAGGGTTATCGGATCATTATGCTGTTTTATTTAACATTAAGTTAGTGGGGGCTTGGCTGGAAAGGAAAGAGGTAAGGAAGGAAGAGGGAAGAATTAAGGGTCAGAAGTTAAGTGAACAAGGTAATAAGGAAAAATATTTAAGAGCGCTTGCAAAAAAAAATCAGTTGAATGTGAACAAGATGAAAGAGAACAAATCTGGACACAAATGAATGAAGCCTTTGTTAATAGTGCAAGAGAAGTATGTGGATGTGCTAAATTAGGAAGTAAGAATCTCAACAGTTAATGGTGGAATGAAGAAATGATGCAAGAGGTTAAATGTAAAAAAGAGGCGTGGTTGAATGTGCTAAAAACAAATGATGAGGTCTTAAAAGATAGATGTTTGGAATTATATAAGGATGAAAAAAGGAAGACGAAAAGTTGCATATGTAGGAGGAAATATGAGGTAAATGAACAGTTTGGAAGAAGGATGAATGGGGACTTACACACAAGCTCCTTCTTTAAAGGAAGGAAAGGTTAAGAATGTGAGAGTAAGGGGAATCTGCATAGAATAATGAATAGGGATGGTGCTTTCGTAACTGATGAAATGGACGTGAGAAGAGTGTGGAGGGAACACTTCGAAAATCTGCATAACATTGGCAGTAATGAAGAGGTGATAGTGAATGGGTGTGATGGTGCAAGAAGAAATAGGTATTTTGGGGATAAGGTAATTAGTAGGGAGGAGGTAATGGGTAGGGTGAGAAAGTTGAAGAATGGTAAATCAGCAGATATAAATGGAATTACCGGTGAAATGATCTTGCATGGATGCGAGATGGTGATTGAATGGATTTGGAAGCTCTGTAACAAAGTTTATGGATGGTACAGTTCCGAGAGATTGGAGGAGAGCAGAAATAGTACCCATATATAAGGTTAAGGGGAATAAGGAGAACTGTGGGAACTATTGGGGAATTAGTTTAATGAGTGTTGTAGGAAAGATATATGCTGGTATTTTGGTCGAAAGAGTGCGTAGAATGACTGAAGGACTGATTGGGGAAGAAGAAGGTGCATTTAGAAGTGGTAGAGGATGTGTGGATCAAATTTTTACATTGAAACAAATGATTGAGAAAATGAGAAAGAAGAAGAATTAATTGTATTAAGGTTTCAAGGATTTGCAACAGGCGTATGACAGGATTAATAGGGAAGCTCTGTTGCAGGTGTTAGTGATATATGGTGTTTGTGGTAGGATTTTGAATGGAATCAAAAGTATGTATGACGATAGTGAAGCGTGTGTAAGAATAAACGGAGTCGAAAGTGATTGGTTTGATATTAATAGCGAAGTGAGTAAGGGATGTGTTATGTCCCCTTGGTTATTTAATTTGCATATGAATGGGGTTATGAAAGAATTAGGAGTTAGGGGAATTTGTTAAATTGATGAGAGTGGAAGAGAGTGGAAGGTGCCTTCCTTATTGTATGCGAATGATTTATTTTTGTGTGGTGAATCTGAAGAGAGTTTGAGAGGTTTGGTAGAGGTGTAAAAGGAGGGGTTTGAAAGTAAATGAAGATAAGAGTGCAAGGTTATGGTAGTGAGTGAGGAGAGTACTGGAACAAATATCTGAGTTTCAATATTTAAGATATATGTTGGATGAAAAGAGAAGGGATTATGCAGAATGTAGTAGGAAATTTGTGAATGGTAGGAAGGTGGCTGGTGCAATTAAATCCTAGGTGGGTGTGAAAGGACTAAGTCTTGAGTGCGCTAGGATCTTGCATGAAGGTATGTTGTTGCCTATGTTAATGTCTAGTATTGAAACTATGGTTTGGAATAAGAGGTATAGACCTAAGGTACTAAATATTCAGATGGACAATCTTAGGGACGTGGTAGGTGTGAGGAAAATTGATAAAATGAGGAATTGAAGCATTAGGAAATTGTGCAGTTTGAAGTGGGGCGTAAATGAGAAAATAAACGAGAGTACATTGAGATGGTTTGGTCATATGGAAAGGATGGATCATAGTCGGTTGGTTAAGGGATATATAGTGGTGAGTGTGCTGGGAATCGACAGGCTGGGAGACCGAAGAAAAAGTGGATTGAGTCAGTAAAGGAGTGCCTGAAGGAGAGGAATGTGAGTTTGGCAGAGGCGAGAAAAAGGTGCATAACAGGAGTGAATGGTAGGGTCTGGGCCAGGGATGAACCCCACATTGACGAGATACCATGTTGCAGTCTTCAGGAGGCCTCAGGGTGATTTTTCTGCTAGATCGTGACGATTTCTCACTGGGGGTATAAAGGAGACGTTAAAAGGGGGCTTTCTTTTCGACTTGAGTCATGTTCTACTACTTCTTTTCTTGTTCTGGTGTATGCGATGCACCTCACCCCAATCTGGGAAAGGAGGTAGATAATATATATATATATATATATATATATATATATATATATATATATATATATATATATATATATATATATATATATAGGTATAGTATATATATATATGTTATATATATATATATATATATATATATATATATATATATATATGTTATATATATATATATATATATATATATAAAATTGATCATAAAACAGTATTCATTCTGCTGCTCGGAGTTATAAAATGAAGTAGTCTTGCATTAAAACTTGCAAGAAGAAATAAAATCATGAAAATTTATTTAAAACTATCAATCTTTTTATGATACTATTATTTGTAGAATAAAAGAAAGATTCACTCTGAGAGGCATTCAAAGTTCGAATCCCCTGGAAGAAAATAAATGTTTTTGGCTGGATTTCTGAGCGGATCAAAAACAGTGTACATAAATTCTCCCTAAGTTCGCTCACTTTGTGAGCTTACCTTGAGTGAATGTCAAGATTGAGAAAGAGCTCATGACGTTACGTTAAGGCAAAGATAAGTTTATTACCAGAGCTTAAGTTGAGAGAAATGGAAAAAAAAAAGGCAAAATGACCTTAACAAATCAGAAAGCGTTTAAATCTTGGTCCTAATTTTCTTTCTTTTTTTTTCCTTGGCCTATCTCAACTTAATGGAAATAAATTAGAACTTGTAACTTATCTTTTTTATAAATTACTGGATTATTAAAATAACATTAAGAAGATAAGTTTCAAAGCTATAAAGATGTTATTAAAGTTTTTTTTTATATTATGAATGAAACAAATAGAATTGGGAAATAATTATTTTTTTATCAATGATGATAACAAATAAAATGTTAGGTAACTTCAAACATAAATAATTTATTTAAGAAATATCAAGTAACTCTTTAAATAAAAAATAAATATAAAAAGGACAAGTTCAAAAAAGTATAATAAAATTTGCTAAAAATTTCTTTTAAATTTTGAAGATAAGGAAAAAAAATACTTTTTAAATGAAGTAATTTTTCGTACCAAAATTGAAGTTGAAAAAGTAACATTCTGGCTTCATCTCAAAACACATGAAAGAACAAAGGAGAAGGTTTGTTTCACTTTGGGTTCCTATAGGTGAGAACGACTGTGACACCAATCGCGATCCACGCCCTGGGAAAAAAGGCAACCTGGTTATATATATAAATATATATACTAAGGCTGCTGCTGGTTGTTGTTATTGTTGAAGAAGGCGGGATATATATAAGGCTGTTATGTTATATATGTTGGCTATATATATATATATATATAAGGTTATTATTGGCTGGTTGTTACATATATATATAAGTTACTATATGCTATGCTAAGGTTGGCGTATATACATATATCAGCTGGGCGCGCGACTCGTTAAGTCACGAAATGCGCGAGTGCCTCTGCTCAACTCGAGATAAAGGTAGTGCGAAAGCGTGACTGGGCTACTTTTCAGAGCCTCAAAAAGTGCGCGAAAGACCTTAGCTCTACTTCGCGATGCGCGAATATTTATTTCTGCTTGCGCGACTAATGTGCGACTAAGTGCGAAAATACACCCCTTCACAAAAGGTTTCAATATTACAAGTTATATATCCTTACAAAATTTTATTTATTTTTCAATAATATTACATGAAAAAGTGAATAAACATTATCTCCGGAATTTCCTTTCGTCCTCGGTGTCCTCTTCAAAGAACAAAAGATCCATGTTTCCTTTCATAAAGACTAGCTGCTCAAAATTAATAGCAGTTAAGGAGGACCTCTTTGGCCTCAAAATATCCCCACCAACACTAAATATTCGCTCTACAGCAGCAGAACTAGGGAGGGGTGTGTTGTACTTTTTGAACAAGGTATCTCTAGCATGCCTATGTTTAAAGGAAAAAATGGCCTTGGTAAGCGGAGTCTTGGTGTTGGTTAATATAAATATTATTGTAAAAATTTTAAAAATAAACTCACTTTATAGTAACTTCACTAACTTGAGAACTATTAACGAAAGTATTCAGCATTAACTATGATTTTAGGGACGTTAATTCTGTAAGTTGCTAGTTGAGTTAAGCTAACTGATCACAAAGAAAATAAGATTATAAGAGAATTTTATTTGTCTATGCTACTCAAACTCATGAAAATTATAATAAATTCAATAGAGTTCTGTTTAACGTAATGGCAGTAAGCTCATCGGCTTTGCTTTTGGTGAATAATTGAAGCTAAGAGATTTTTATCATCAAATTATCAAAATAGGCGAGCAACAAAGGAATATTTTAACCAAGTCACTTGGTGAAAAAAAAAGCGAAAATACTTATATTGTAGATGTTAAATATTGCATATTAATCGTAATTATATAAGATGTAAATAAAGAAAGAACATTTTATGGGAAGGTAAAGAATTTACTGCCATCTCTGGGATTGAACCACGCATGTTGCGTGAATGACAATATACCCGGTGCTTTACCACTGAGCTATTCCCCAACCCAAAAA
Source organism: Trachelipus rathkii (assembly GCA_015478945.1). Classification (NCBI taxonomy): domain Eukaryota; kingdom Metazoa; phylum Arthropoda; class Malacostraca; order Isopoda; family Trachelipodidae; genus Trachelipus; species Trachelipus rathkii. Next base: position 14,544 of record JABUQX010067293.1, read on the forward strand.
TGTTGGGTTCAAGAACAGTTTTAAAGCAACCGAGCTCCCTTCAAGGCGACATCACCAGCTGTCCAGCCTGTCCTATCCCACGTTCTTTATATTGTAGATGTTAAATATTGCATATTAATCGCAATTATATAAGATGTAAATAAAGAAAGAAAATTTTATGGGAAGATAAAGAATTTACTGCCTTCTCTGAGATTGAGCCACCGCATGTCGAGAATGAGGTGACAATATACCCGGTATAGCTCAGTGGTAAAGCACCGGGTATATTCTCCTCAGTAGTAGGAAGGGTATTCCGGACCCAGCCTTGTGTATTCTACGGTACAATTTGAGACCTTTTGATTTTGGCACCCCCTTCGGAGAAGGTGACAAACGGTCGCGTAGCAACTGCTGTACGTACCTTCCCCCTATTTTTGGCCCCACTTTAGCTTCAGCCTTATGTTTTGGCCTTGATATTTCGGTTTTGGTCTTGATATTTCGGCCTTGATACCGAGGGCTGAAATTGACCATTCTTAAAGGTCAGTGGAGGGATTAGTAGGGATTAACTTGAACTCACGCAGATACCTGTCACCCTACCTTGGATAGGTAACTGTTCCTAGCACGAGGTCATGTATGTACCGATCCTAATTTGTACGCATGTACGCAGCGTTCCTAACTTGAACGCATGTATGCACCGATCCTAACTTGAAAGTATGTATGTATCTATCCTAACTTGAACACATGTATGTATCTATCCTAACTTGAACGCGTGTAGGTATCTATTCTAACTTGAACGCATGTATGTAAATCTATTATAACTTTGAACGCATGTGTATGTGTATTCTTTCCTAACTCTTGAACACACACACACACACCCGGTCTGTATGACTCACGACTTTCCCCGTCCCTTTTCATCGGCTCTCAGCCGTCCCTATTGACTCAAGACATGTTGTCTTTACCTTTCTGAGGTTTTGGGTCATATTTCAAAAAATATAAACCAAGATAGAACTCGAACCCCTACCACTCTGACAAGTCCAGGGTATTTTACCACAGACCCACGTTAAGATCTGAGAGGAATGATCTTTATTTTCAAGTCTATAAAACATTAAATCCAGATTTATATATATATATATATATAAGGTTACAAATGAGAATAAGGGGAATCAGCATGTATGATATTATTAGAAAAGTATATACATATACATACATATATATTTATATTGGTTATATATATGTTATTATATTATTATTATTATTATTATATTATTATTGGCTATTATATATATGCCATGCATATTATATACAAATAGTTATTTAAGTTATTATATATACATATTATTATTATATATATTAGTTATTATACTGTATTATTATTGGCTATTATATTATTACATATATATATATACATTATATACATACATAATTCATCTATACTATACAATATTATAGATGTATATAAGGCTACATTACATACATATATTATTATATTATTATTATATATACATAGTTATATATTATTATTATTATTATTATTATTATTATTATATATATATTATTATTAGCATATTATTATTATATATGGATATACATAATCATAACAATAACACCATAATAATTATAATATATGCTGGTTATTATTATTATTATTACATATATTACATATTTATTATTAGTTATCATATATATATATATACATATATACATACATATTGAGCAAAGAAATAGTATTAGGCTACAGTAAAGTAAATATGTATTTTTATAAATTTGTTCACCAGTTATATATATATATATATATATATATATATCGCAGGGATGGGAGTCGGAGGCGGAGTCGGGAGTCGGGAGTCGGGAGTCGAGCGTTTAGGGTATGAGTCGGAGTCGGAGCTCTGGAGTCGATTTTCCAAAAAAAGTTGGGAGTCGGAGTCGGGAGTCGAGTAAACACGACTCCTTTCGACTCCCAAAACAATTTTGTATAAACTTTTCATTAACAAAAATTTTGAAAACTTAATTGAATTTTTATTATAAAAGACGTACATTTTTTTTTTTTTATTTTGACATTTGTTTTTAGCATTTAAGTTGTTTATTTTTAACTGGTTATAAAATAAAGGTTATAAACTGGTTATAAAAATAAAAATGTACTTGACTACTTGTGTATTGTGCATTAACGAATTATAAATAGTGAGCGATGCTATTAATAATCGTACAAAATTTAAAGTCGAGTAGAGTACATAACTGATTTTAAAATATAGAATCACATCAATTATAAGATAGTTGCAATAAGCTAAAAGAATCGGATAGATATACTATACATTTATGCACAACAACTGTGCTGGCGCTCACGTTGTGGTTGTGTCAGCATTTCAAATATTTCCGTACCTAATGCCGTGAATTTCTAATATATATAATTTTTTGGTGTGTAGACACGCGAAAATATATCTATCTGCCCACAACCAGTAGGTGGTGGTAAGATAATTTAATAAATAATTAATCAGTTTGATAAAAATAAATACCAACCACTTTAATAAACAAATAATTATTTTTCTTACGTTTGGCAGAGGTTTGTAGTTTGTAAGCAAAATGACCTTGATTATTTTGATTCAGCAAGTGTTACCAGCGTTATATAAGGTATATATATATATATATATATATATATATATATGAGCAGAGCAGCATAGTATATATATATATATATATATATATATATAGATATATATATGTTATATATATATATATATATATATATATATATATATATGGTCAGCCTCTGGAAGAGTCACAATCCATATCTCAAAAAACTACAACAGCTACCGGAAAAGGAATACATTTGCAAGTTGGTCCACTTTAGTGAAAATGTAATATATATGTTATATGGTATATAGATGTATAAGTATAGTTTTAGTATATATATATATGTATATATATATATATATATATATATATATATATATATATATATATATATATATATATATATATATATAAGCGATAAGACAATTACCGCCTCACTCTACGCATGCGCAGATTCCTCGTACCAGCTGGGTTTATCTAGGATATTAGTCTCGTTCAAATCGTTGTGGGTGTAAGAGTGAATTAAAGGTATTAAAATGTGTTATTATTTTATTTGCTATCTATTTTGTGTGTTTTTATATTATGTATAGTAATTGCCACCTCTTTTTCTTGTTGCAGTTACCGTTTCAATACTGTTATAGATTTTTGTATAATAAATGGAAGAAATGAGTATGCTTTAAATTCACCCACAATTGCACCACAAAGACGATCGCAAGGAAAATTAACCACCGGTCGTCATAGTAACTTTAATAGCTCGTTGCAAGAAGCTAGTTGTGGAGGTAAATCAATTGAGCATACCAAGAAGCCTCTCATAATTGGCAATGCATCTAAGAGAGAAGATTGAAAAATACTAAATTAAAAATAAGAAACCTTTTCGAAGCAAGTGTTTCCTATCAACGAGGTCTCATTCACGTATCCCCCACAGCTCTCCCCCACCAAAATCAAACGAAGCTACCCCCGCACGAAACTCCCACTCTGATACATACCCAAGACTCTGACGTATCTCCCACGCCTCTCCCCCATCGAAAATCAAACGAAGCTACCCCCGCACGAAACCCCCACTCTGAGCCGAGAAAGGAAAACCAAGTTCTGAGGAAAATTATTATTATTATTATTATTATTATTATTATTATTATTATTATTATTATTATTATTATTATTATTATTATTATTATTATTATTATTATTATTATTATTATTCTTATTATTATTAATACCGTATTTGTCTGTTGGTTTACTCCATTAATGCGAGCTTATTACCCGATATTTTGGTGATACAATTACATTTTACATTTTTCGAATATAACAATTATTATTATTATTATTATTATTATTATTATTATTATTATTATTATTATTATTATTATTATTATTATTATTATTATTATTATTATTATTATTATTATTATTATTAATACCGTATTTGTCTATTGGTTCTACTCGATTGACTTGAGCCATATCCAATGTTTTGGTGATATTAATTGCATACTAGGTATTATACTTATTTATTGGGAAGCGTGCTGGTATTGCCGTTATTTGATTAAATATTGAAATAGAAAGTTGCTGGTTAAGACGTGCCGTTTATCTTGTTACTTTGGTTCTGGGCTAATATCATTCTATTTTTTCTTGTTGTTGTTTTTTCATTTAAATTATTTGTATGAAACCATACTACATAAATAAATATTTTTTAATTATATTCATTATCCTTATTATTACTATTAGGGCAAGCCCAAGGTATTTTATTTTGTTCTTATAAGGTGTTCAAAGGATTTGCTTACACGGGTTCCCATATTTACCTTTTTTATTATTGTATTTTTGTATTTCATTGTACCACCTATTTTGTTCCTAAATATACTTCCAAACAAGTGTGTTTTATTGTGTAAGCAAAGCCTGGTATTTACGCACGCAGCACTCACTTTCTTTTTGCATAAGCACGCCAGCAGAACCATATATAAGTGTGAATGGGGGGAAAGCCAAAGGCCGAGGCCAATAAAGATGTGGCCACAAATGAGACAAATGGGGCAGGAGAAACAGGTGAGGTGCCAAATTCAAGAGCACGTTTGTACTTAGCCAAAAAGTCCTATCGAACTCTTAAAGGTAAATTCGTGAGTGTTATGGATGAAATTCAAATTCAGTTGTTACAGGATAATGCACAGGAAACGTTGATAAGGTATTTAAACGACGTGGAAAGTTCGCAAATCAATGCATTACATGAATTAGAAAGGTTAACACAAACGTTGGAAACCTTGGAGTTACATGAAGAAGCACAAAGGAAGGAGGAAGTCATGGAGGCCATGGGTGAACGAGCTCAAGGGTTAAAGGTAGCTATTCATCAAACAATTAAACAGAAGAATGCCGCTAACGCACAGCAAATAAAGAAAGATCTAGAAACAAACGTAAATATGGAAGCAGAAAATGTTGGGATTTCGGCTCAAGATTCGACTTCGAATCACGAAAGGCAACGCGAAAAATCACACCCTAAAGTAAATAAGAAGACGCCAGTAGGCCATGACAACACAGGGAGCCTCCGGTGGATTGAAGGAGGAACCCAGAACCCATGCTCAAAGTATCTTAGATCCAACTGCAAACGCATTCGTCCCAGATGCTCCAGGTTCAGAGTTCGTCTTCGGGCTTCAACATATTTTAGATACAGCATCTCTGCACAAACCAGAACCGTTAACGTTCGACGGAAATCCACTTCAATATTTAACCTGGAAAACAAGTTTTCAGGTCTTGGTCCAAAGCGTAGTAAAAGACAAACAAAAGCTCCTTTATTATCTGCATCGGTATACCACAGGACAAGCGCAGGAATTAGTGAGTGCATATATTGCTATGAATTCTGTAAACGCATACGAAGAAGCAATGGAAGAACTAGAAGAACGCTTTGGGAATGTTCATCTTCTTGTAAGCACATTGAAAGACAAACTAGAGAGATGGCCAGCCATTAGATCCGGCGATACGACAGCATTGAGGGCCTTTGCAGATTTCTTGAAAAAATGTGAAATATGTAAAAGATCCACAAGAAGTTTAATATCTCTAGACGACCAAGACCAAATAAGATCACTGTTGAGGAAACTGCCAAACTATTTGACGAACGAATGGAATAAGCTGGCCTTTAAATTCGCCGAAAACGGACCTAAAAACAGCGGACTATATCCAAGCTTCGAGCAGTTCTCTAAATTCATTCATGAACAAGCCAGGTTAGCAAGCTTTGCATCTCCAACCATACAAGCAGACCGTTTCGACCAATCCCTTAGAAGCAAAGGCACAAGAGAAGATGACTACGTAAGAAAGGCAAGATGTTTTGCAACTAACGCAGTATCAGAAACATACATGAGAAGACAGGCTTGCACTTATTGCAACGAAGATCATTATGTCTACAACTGCCCGAAATTTGTAAATCTATCAGTTTCACAAAGACAAGAAATAACCAGGGAAAGGAAGCTATGCATCAATTGCTTACGTCAAAATCACATGGTGAAGGATTGCAGAAACCCTAACCGCTGCAGAAACTGCAAAGGAAACCACCACACACTCCTACATGAAGAAAGAAACTATCACACACCCTCGTACGAAGAAAGAGATGCAGTAAACCCACAAGTAATAAGCAACCGTATTAGGGCGAAGGAAGGAAAAGTTTATAACAAAACACAGTCCTTAATATTGCCCGTTTGGATTCACAGTCCCAGCTCTCCTACACACCGAATACTTACTTACGCAATGTTGGATCACCAATCAAACACGTCATTTATGAAAACATCTTTGTCTGAGAGGCTTGGTCTTGCTGGAAACAAAGTGAATTTAAGTATTAAGACTATATCTGGCACAGAACATACAGAGTCGTTGAAATGCAAAAATCTGGTCGTACAAGGCTTACGAGCAGAAGAAAAGATTCACCTAGGAGCTGTATACATCCGAGATGATATTGCAGCAGACAGAACGACAGTACCATGTCGTGAAGTAGCGGAAAATTACGAACACTTACGAGGTTTATGTAACGAACTGGAGCCGGATATACCATCGCTAAGTGTAGAAGTCTTGATTGGCTTAGACTGTGCAGAAGCATTAGAGCCATTGAGTGTCATTACTGGAAAGAAAGGTCAACCGTTCGGATATCAAACTAGACTTGGATGGGGAATTATAGGAAAAACAGAAGCCTCAAGCGACACGGACGCTAAAGAGCCCAAAGCGGCAAACGTTCATGTAGCAGTGGCATTTCGAACACATTCCAAAGAAAAGGGTGATATCGTAAAGACTCGCACGAAGGTACCATTCCCCCAAGAAAACGCAAATATGAAGCTTCTCAGCACGGTGCACGAAGGAATAATACGGGAAACTAATGGACATTATGAGGTACCACTTCTAGAATCTCAATCCGAACCATCCGCCAACAAAGATTTAGTAATCTCCAAACAACCCTCTTTAAATACAGAATCCCAAGGAAGCTATTCATACAAAGAAGACTACACTTCACTCATGGAAGCTCTGATAGAAAAGGGCCACACTAAAGAAGAACCGGGAAGCAAAACATTAGAGGCAAATAAACAAAGAGAAGTTTGTCTTCAGGAAGAAAACAACTTGGCTGTGGAAGGAGCACTAGACGAATTCGTACCTCTCTCTTCCTTAGATTGTAAGAAGACAATACAATTGCTAAGCAGAGAGCAAACAGATTGGGAGAATACCGTTTCAGTGAAACTTCAAAATCTCTGGAAACAGTGGAAGGAAAATCCACCCCAATCGGAGGAGGAGAAATTGGGAAGACACTCAAAGGAATATACTCTATCTAAAGTGAAAAGAACAGAACCACATCACCTCTACTACTTTGCAAAACGGTCAGCAATTGCGATTAAGACAAACATAATTCAAAATCTCCAAGTCCAACTACATGAAATACACCCGGGCGATCCCGAATTGGAGGACAACAGAAAAGGGAAGAACCTGCTATCATCTTTGGACAGATCATTTCAGCCGAAAAACGGGGAAATCCCCACCGAGGAGCCTTTATTTAAGCATTTTCACAAAAGCATAACACTTTTGGGTGAGCCATGTAAGCGATAAGACAATTACCGCCTCACTCTACGCATGCGCAGATTCCTCGTACCAGCTGGGTTTATCTAGGATATTAGTCTCGTTCAAATCGTTGTGGGTGTAAGAGTGAATTAAAGGTATTAAAATGTGTTATTATTTTATTTGCTATCTATTTTGTGTGTTTTTATATTATGTATAGTAATTGCCACCTCTTTTTCTTGTTGCAGTTACCGTTTCAATACTGTTATAGATTTTTGTATAATAAATGGAAGAAATGAGTATGCTTTAAATTCACCCACAATTGCACCACAAAGACGATCGCACCACAAATGACGATCGCAAAAGGAAAATCTAACCACCGGTCGTCATATAATATATATATATATATATATATATATATATAATATATATATATATATAGTATATATATATATATGGAATATATATATATATGTAATATATATATATATATATATATATATATATATATAAAGAAAGAGAATAAATATATATATATATATATATATATATATATATATATATATATATATATATATATATAATATATATTATATATATAGAGAGAGAGAGAGGAGAGAGAGAGAAGAACGAGTAGTAAAAAGTTGCTGGAGTCGCCACTGTTATATATATAATATGTATTTTTATTATATATATATATATATATTAATATATATATATATAAATATATATATATATATATATATAATAATATTATATATATATATATATATATATATATATATATATATATATATATATATATAATATATATTATATAAATATAAATTATATATATATATATATATATAATATATTTATATATATATAATATATATTATAATTATATTAAGTAATATATATATTATATAATATATATTATATATATATTAGTATATATATATATAATAATATATATATTAGTTATATTATGTATGTAGGCTGGGACATAGTATATATTTATATTATTATTATATATATATTTATTATATATATAATATATATATTATATATATATATATTATATATTATTATATATATTATAGTATATAATATAGTGAATTGTTATGTATATATATATTAATATATATAGTATCTATACCTAGTATATATATATATTTATATAGTATATATATATATATTATATTATATTATTATATATATATATATTATATATATATATAGTATATATAGTGAAGTATATATATTATATTATATATATAATATATATTATATATATATAGTATAAGTATAGGTATATTTATATATATATATGATAGTATATATATATATATAGTAGTATGATATTATATATATATCGGTATTATTATAATATGTTATTAGTATATATATATTTTTGTATTAGTATATTTTGTATATAATATATATATTATATATTATGTATATATATTATATATATATATATATAATAGTATATATATAGTATATAGTATATGTTATATATATATATATTATATATTATATGGACTGCCTGTGGAGTTTAGTTTAACTTCTGGTCTCTTCTTGCTTACGAACTGTTTTCTCAAACCCCTTACTGTTGTTCGAGATGCTATTGTATATCCGCTCTTTGGAGGCGTTAGTTATAAGTCAAGAAAGATTTTTGTGTCGGTGCTTTATGTCCTAGGGTATTTCCTATTTTTTTATAGCGGTTTGAGCTAAAACTGCAGCCTCCTATATTATGATTTTCAATACTTGAGTAACGCTGCTTAATATTCCTTTGCTCGCGATGAATTATCTTCTTGAAGAATTAATGGTTTATTGGAAAAATTATTCAGTTTTTTCTTTATTTTTTAGTTCTATATTTTACATAAATAAATTATTTGTCGTAATTTCATAAATTAAGAAAGTTTAAGTTATTAGTCAACTCTTCAGATTGTTATGAAAAAAATGTCAAAATGTTCACAATTATAAACGATCGCTTGGCCTTAAACATGAAGCAGTCTAAATGTCTTGAATCCACCTGCAACATCACGAACCGGTTACTAGGTTGCGGCTCATAAGAACTGCTAAGTTCAGTTAGTACTAGAGACTTTCCTCCTCCTTTTCTCATTTGCTCCGCTATACAAAGGTTTCATCCGCCCAATTGTATGGAGTACTCTTCTCATATCTGGGGGGGGCTCTGGTTTTCACCCCGGCTTTTGACAGGGTCGAGTCAACGGCAAAAAGGCTTATAAACTGTCTTGTACTTTCTAGTTCACTTGGCCTCTTATCTTTGCGAGGCGATGTTGGTTCTATATCTCTATCCTATAGGTACCTGGCAGCCGGCAAGTGCTTCGAGGGAACTTATCACTGCGCGTACCAACACACCGTTTACGACGCTTACGCAATGAGCACCTTACTAGGTGCTGTATTCCGTTGCTTACGAGAATTGTGTTGACATTGGTAACTCGCTAGTATTGTGCTGTTGGTTGGCTTTTCTTTCCTTTCCCACCTGGGCTTGTTTCTAGACCTCGTTTTGTGGAATCTTCTTCCATCTTCTGTCTATATTCTGGCCATCTACTGACCATCTTCTGGAGCCGCGTGCGTGTCGGTGCTCATTATGCGTAATTTGCGCTAAAGGGTGAACTTTTGAGAGTACTACACCCCTCCTTGAATTGGGCTTTGCCCGTGAGTGGTGGTGCAACTGTAAAAAAAAATGCCTTGAATGGGCAGAGTATTGGCAAATGAACTGAATTTCCTATTTGTCCATCCAAAACATCATTCAGATTATCCAGAAATCGTACTCTTGTCACATTACCTCTAGGATGGATCATATGTCGCACCACACAAATTTTGACCTTTTCAACTTAAATTTAATCTTTAGACTTCTAGTACTCACACACACAAATCTACCATAGCTCTCTCCAGACAACTCACGTCATGTCTTTTCAGAATTGGCAAATCCTGTCTCTATCCCCTCTGTCATTTTCTTGTCTCACAGCAACAACAGTTGCGGTGGTTGTTGTTAACACATTTCACATGTGTGTTTTTGGTTGCACATTCCATTCATTCACCCGTTTCCTTTCTACTTTGTTTCCAAGGCACGCGAAGCAAAACAAATTTGCCTGTCTAGAATACTGAGTGTGTGTTCTCATTTCATTCTCTGTCTGGTCTCCTGTCTCGTTTGCTCTGCCATGGCTGTCCAAGCATTTTATTCCTCTGTACATTTCATAGTACAGATACGATTCTATGTGTTTGGGAGCATTTTATTCTTCACACAACACAATGTTCGGTGGGTGTGTTGTTGTTTGGGTTGTGGTTCGTGGTTTTTTGTCCTGTGTTGCGGTGTGTTGTCGCTGGTTGTGTGTTGTGGGTTTTGTTTTGTGTTTTGTCTGTGTTTGGTAGTTTGTGTGTGTTGATATTAGTAGCTAGAGGAGTGTTTAAGGTGTGTTTGCGGAGCCGTTTTGTTTGTTGTGTTAGTGTGGTTGTTTTTTCGCGCTTAGTGTGTGTTTATTGTGTAGGGTGTTGTGTTTGGGTTGTGGTGGTTGGTGTTGTTTTTGTTTGGTGGTGGTTGTGTTGTTGTGTTTTTTTGGGTGTGCGGCTTTGTGTGTTGGTCGGTGTGGGTGTTGGGGTGTGGGTTGTTTGTGTTGTGTTTGTGGTGGTTTTGTTGGTTGGTGTTGGTTTTGGTGCTGTGTTGGTTTGGTGGGGGTGTGTGGGGTTTATTGTGGTTGTGGGTCAGCTTGACCCGTGTTTGTTTGGTGTTGACTGTTTAGTAGGTGGGCTTTGTTTTTTTTTTGTGTTGTCGTTCTTCGATGGTTGATAGTGAGTGTTGGGGTGTCGTGTCGACTGGAGAGGCACAGTCAGATAAAAAGAATGCTAATACTGGGTATGTATACAGTGTTTAGTGCAATTAAATGTTGCACTGGAGATGAGGAGAGAGGTGATGGTTGTATTAAGACAGCGCAACAATTTGTTTTGGCTCGCTGTGCCTGAAACAAAGATGAAGGAAATCGGTGAAAATGAATGTGGTGTTGAAATGTGTTTGTGTTGCCTGTGGATAAGAAATGAGAGGGGGATAGAAAGGATTGGCAATTCTGATGAGTATATGTTTGGGTGAGAGCTATGGTAGAATAGTCTATGTGAGTAAGCTAGTAGTTAAGTGGTTTACATTTAAGTTTGAAGTTGCCTAGTTTGTTGGTTTTGCCGGTTATGGCAATTATCATGGCTTTAACGATAATCTGAGTGTGATTTGTCTGGGGATATCTGAAATGATGTTTTGGATGGGAAGAATAGGAAATTCATTTCATTTGCCACATATCTGCCCATTCAAGGATTTTTTTTTTTAAACAGTTGTCACCACCCTGCACAGGTCGATATAAATGACGGGGGTGTAAGTTACTCTCATAAAGTCACTTCCTTAGCGCCAAATTACGCATATGACGCACCGACGAAGAGATTAAAATTCAGTAGGACATAAGATGAGAGAGAAGAGAGAGAGAGAGTGGTGGGAAGAAAAAGCACGCACAGCAACCTAGCCGTGGAGTTCTCACTGTCAACACAATTCTCGTAAGCAGATACAGCACTCTATGTGCTGCTACGAAGGCGTCGTAAAGGTTGGTGGTTACGCGAGTGATGAGTTCCCCTACGAATGCACTTGCCGCTGCGGTACCTATAGGATAGAGATATAGAACCAACATCGCCTCGCAAAGATAGTGTCAAGTGAACTAGAAAGTACAGAACAGTTTTTATAAGCCTTTTTGCTGTTGACTCACCGCTGTTCCAAAAGCCGGTGGAAACCAAGAGCCCCCCCCAGTAATGAGAGCAGTACTCCATATTATGGGCGAATGAGACGCTTTGTGATAGCGGAGCAACTGAGCAAAGGAGTAAAGCTCCTCACCCAGTCTAAGATCTGAACTTGGCAGTTCTTTGGAGGCCGCCCCTATGTAACGTTGTGATTGTTGAGTTTCCAAGACATTTTTTTTTGGTTCACCTCTGTTAAGGCCAAGGATGTTTATAATTGTGAACATTTTGACATTTTTTATTAACAATCTGAAGAGTGCTAATAAACTTAACTTTCTATTTTTTTATGATTTTTTGTTAAATATAGAACTAGAAAAATCAAAGAATAAAACTGAATAATGTTTCATAATTTTCTTCAAGAACGAGAGTTGCAGTGCGAATTACTTAGGCAGCGTGAGAAGTAAGTATTGGGACATACTGAGTTAATAGGGCTGCAGTTTTAGCTCACATGTATATAAATAATCGGAAAAATACGCTATGGAGAGCATAAAGCACCCGACAAGTTCGATTCCTTGACGCTCACTCACTATATACGTGTCCTCAACTGAGCGGATCCATAGCTCTCGAATACGTAAGGAGGATTATGTTGAGAGAGGACAGTCGTAAGCAGATAGGTAGACCCATGAAGTTAAATGCTAAATTTCCCAGCAGTCATATATATATATAGTAGTATATATTATTATTATATATATATGATAGTGTATATTATTAGTTAGTTTATATATTATTTATAGGTGATGTACTAGTATTATATTATATATATGGTATATTGTACACTGATATAGTAGTATTAGTATGTAGTTATTATTATAGTGTATATAGTGTATATTATTAGGTGTATGTTAAAGTATATTAAAATTATCTAAGTAGGTCTTAGATATAGTGGAAAATTGTACTATATAGTATAGTTATTATTAATATTATTAGTTGATATATGTAGTGATATTATTATTTGATTGGTGTAATTTTATATATATTAGTAGTATAGTATACTAGTTAGGATATATATAGTATATATTATTTATTTATGTATGAATTCTAGTATATATATATATATATATATATTAGTGATGTATATGACATCCGCATATATAGTTATTATAGTACATAGTATATATCTATATTATATATATTATATATTATATATGATATATTCGTTTTTATGATGTAGGTAGTAGTATTAGTATATATATGAGTGATTATATTATATTATATATTATAGTATAATATATAGTAGTTTATAGGTCTGTGTAGGTAGTGATATGTATATAATAGTATGGATATAGCCTATATTTTTAGCAAGGTATGTGTATATTTCTTATATCATGGAAAATACTATAGCATAGTGTTTTGCATTGTTAGATGTTATGATTTTTATATATTATTATTAATATATAGGTTTATATATATAATATGTATATTATATAGTATTATATATATATATAATTATTATATTAATATTATAATTGGTTATTATAGTTTTTGTGGGTAGTTGTAGTTTGTTTGGTAGTATTGTTGTGTTTGTGTGTTATGGTGGTGTGTTGGATGTTGTGTTGTTTGTTGTGTTGTGTAGTTTGTAAATATGATATATATATTATATATAGTAGTATGTATAATGTAGTATATTTATTATATATGATGTATGTGAGTAAGTTATTATATCCGTAGTATTAGGACGTATGTTATTGCGTATCGTATGTTGTACTAAGACCAGTGGCGACTCCAGCAACTTTTTACTACTCGTGCTTTCTCTCTGCTCTCTCTCTCCTTAGTCATATATATATATGTATATATGATATATATTTATTTATATATTTTGTATTATATATATTATATATATAATATAGATATTATATATAGTATATATATATATATATATATATATATATATTATATATATTATATATATAATATTATATAGTATATATATATATATATAATATATATATATATATACATACATCAATTTTTGTTTATAAATATGGTATATATATATTATGACGACCGGTGGTTAATTTTCCTTGCGATCGTCTTTGTGGTGCAATTGTGGGTGAATTTAAAGCATACTCATTTCTTCCATTTATTATACAAAAATCTATAACAGTATTGAAACGGTAACTGCAACAAGAAAAAGAGGTGGCAATTACTATACATAATATAAAAACACACAAAATAGATAGCAAATAAAATAATAACACATTTTAATACCTTTAATTCACTCTTACACCCACAACGATTTGAACGAGACTAATATCCTAGATAAACCCAGCTGGTACGAGGAATCTGCGCATGCGTAGAGTGAGGCGGTAATTGTCTTATCGCTTACATGGCTCACCCAAAAGTGTTATGCTTTTGTGAAAATGCTTAAATAAAGGCTCCTCGGTGGGGATTTCCCCGTTTTTCGGCTGAAATGATCTGTCCAAAGATGATAGCAGGTTCTTCCCTTTTCTGTTGTCCTCCAATTCGGGATCGCTCGGGTGTATTTCATGTAGTTGGACTTGGAGATTTTGAATTATGTTTGCCTTAATCGCAATTGCTGACCGTTTTGCAAAGTAGTAGAGGTGATGTGGTTCTGTTCTTTTCACTTTAGATAGAGTATATTCCTTTGAGTGTCTTCCCAATTTCTCCTCCTCCGATTGGGGTGGATTTTCCTTCCACTGTTTCCAGAGATTTTGAAGTTTCACTGAAACGGTATTCTCCCAATCTGTTTGCTCTCTGCTTAGCAATTGTATTGTCTTCTTACAATCTAAGGAAGAGAGAGGTACGAATTCGTCTAGTGCTCCTTCCACAGCCAAGTTGTTTTCTTCCTGAAGACAAACTTCTCTTTGTTTATTTGCCTCTAATGTTTTGCTTCCCGGTTCTTCTTTAGTGTGGCCCTTTTCTATCAGAGCTTCCATGAGTGAAGTGTAGTCTTCTTTGTATGAATAGCTTCCTTGGGATTCTGTATTTAAAGAGGGTTGTTTGGGGAGTACTAAATCTTTGTTGGCGGATGGTTCGGCTTGAGAGTCTAGAAGTGGTACCTCATAATATCCATTAGTTTCCCGTTTCATTACTTCGTGTACCGTGCTGAGAAGCTTCATATTTGCGTTTTCTTGGGGGAATGGTACCTTCGTGCGAGTCTTTACGATATCACCCTTTTCTTTGGAATGTGTTCGAAATGCCACTGCTACATGAACGTTTGCCGCTTTGGGCTCTTTAGCGTCCGTGTCGCTTGAGGCTTCTGTTTTTCCTATAATTCCCCATCCAAGTCTAGTTTGATATCCGAACGGTTGACCTTTCTTTCCAGTAATGACACTCAATGGCTCTAATGCTTCTGCACAGTCTAAGCCAATCAAGACTTCGACACTTAGCGATGGTATATCCGGCTCCAGTTCGTTACATAAACCTCGTAAATGTTCGTAATTTTCCGCTACTTCGCGACATGGTACTGTCGTTCTGTCTGCTGCAATATCATCTCGGATGTATACAGCTCCTAGGTGAATCTTTTCTTCTGCTCGTAAGCCTTGTACGACAAGATTTTTGCATTTCAACGACTCTGTATGTTCTGTGCCAGATATAGTCTTAATACTTAAATTCACTTTGTTTCCAGCAAGACCAAGCCTCTCAGACAAAGATGTTTTCATAAATGACGTGTTTGATTGGTGATCCAACATTGCGTAAGTAAGTATTCGGTGTGTAGGAGAGCTGGGACTGTGAATCCAAACGGGCAATATTAAGGACTGTGTTTTGTTATAAACTTTTCCTTCCTTCGCCCTAATACGGTTGCTTATTACTTGTGGGTTTACTGCATCTCTTTCTTCGTACGAGGGTGTGTGATAGTTTCTTTCTTCATGTAGGAGTGTGTGGTGGTTTCCTTTGCAGTTTCTGCAGCGGTTAGGGTTTCTGCAATCCTTCACCATGTGATTTTGACGTAAGCAATTGATGCATAGCTTCCTTTCCCTGGTTATTTCTTGTCTTTGTGAAACTGATAGATTTACAAATTTCGGGCAGTTGTAGACATAATGATCTTCGTTGCAATAAGTGCAAGCCTGTCTTCTCCTGTATGTTTCTGATACTGCGTTAGTTGCAAAACATCTTGCCTTTCTTACGTAGTCCTCTTCTCTTGTGCCTTTGCTTCTAAGGGATTGGTCGAAACGGTCTGCTTGTATGGTTGGAGATGCAAAGCTTGCTAACCTGGCTTGTTCATGAATGAATTTAGAGAATTGTTCGAAGCTTGGATATAGTCCGCTGTTTTTAGGTCCGTTTTCGGCGAATTTAAAGGCCAGCTTATTCCATTCGTTCGTCAAATAGTTTGGCAGTTTCCTCAACAGTGATCTTATTTGGTCTTGGTCGTCTAGAGATATTAAACTTCTTGTGGATCTTTTACATATTTCACATTTTTTCAAGAAATCTGCAAAGGCCATCAATGCTGTCGTATCGCCGGATCTAATGGCTGGCCATCTCTCTAGTTTGTCTTTCAATGTGCTTACAAGAAGATGAACATTCCCAAAGCGTTCTTCTAGTTCTTCCATTGCTTCTTCGTATGCGTTTACAGAATTCATAGCAATATATGCACTCACTAATTCCTGCGCTTGTCCTGTGGTATACCGATGCAGATAATAAAGGAGCTTTTGTTTGTCTTTTACTACGCTTTGGACCAAGACCTGAAAACTTGTTTTCCAGGTTAAATATTGAAGTGGATTTCCGTCGAACGTTAACGGTTCTGGTTTGTGCAGAGATGCTGTATCTAAAATATGTTGAAGCCCGAAGACGAACTCTGAACCTGGAGCATCTGGGACGAATGCGTTTGCAGTTGGATCTAAGATACTTTGAGTATGGGTTCTGGGTTCCTCCTTCAATCCACCGCTTCCTGTATTGTCGTGGCCTACTGGAGTCTTCTTATTTACTTCAGGGTGTGATTCTTCGCCTTGCCTTTCATGATTCGAAGTCGAATCTTGAGCCGAAATCCCAACATTTTCTGCTTCCATATTTACGTTTGTTTCTAGATCTTTCTTTATTTGCTGTGCGTTAGCGGCATTCTTCTGTTTAATTGTTTGATGAATAGCTACCTTTAACCCTTGAGCTCGTTCACCCATGGCCTCCATGACTTCCTCCTCCCTTTGTGCTTCTTCGTATAACTCTAAGGTTTCCAACGTTTGGGTTAACCTTTCTAATTCATGTAATGCGTTGATTTGCGAACCTTCCACATCGTTTAAATACCTTACCAACGTTTCCTGTGCATTATCCTGTAACAACTGAATTTGAATTTCATCCATAACACTCACGAATTTACCTTTAAGAGTTCGATAGGACTTTTTGGCTAAGTACAAACGTGCTCTTGAATTTGGCACCTCACCTGTTTCTCCTGCCCCATTTGTCTCATTTGTGGCCACATCTTTATTGGCCTCGGCCTTTGGCTTTCCCCCCATTCATACTTATATATGGTTCTGCTGGCGTGCTTATGCAAAAAGAAAATGAGTGCTGCGTGCGTAAATACCAGGCTTTGCTTACACAATAAAACACACTTGTTTGGAAGTATATTTAGAAACAAAATAAGCGGTACAATGTAAAACAATAATACAATATAAAATAGAAGGTAAAATATGGGAACCCGTGTAAGCAAATCCTTTGAACACCTTATAAGAACAAAATAAAATACCTTGGGCTTGCCCTAATAGTAATAATAAGGATAATGAATTTAATTAAAAAATATTTATTTATGTAGTATGGTTTCATACAAATAATTTAAATGAAAAAACAACAACAAGAAAAAATAGAATGATATTAGCCCAGAACCAAAGTAACAAGATAAACGGCACGTCTTAACCAGCAACTTTCTATTTCAATATTTAATCAAATAACGGCAATATTCGGCAAGCAGCGTTCCCAATAAATAAGTCAATCTAGTTTGGATGATTGTATTGCATTAATATCACCAATTTAACATTGTATGGCTCAAGTCAATCGTTTTAGTAGTTATACCAAGTGGGACACCTATAGTCGGTACTTAATTAGGATATTAATAATAATGATATATATTTTACCATAATACTAGTTTAGTAATGAAAATAAGTAATTAGATTTTATTATAATTTAATGTATGAGATTATATAATCATATAATAATAATAATAATTGTTATATTCGAAAAATGTAAAATGTAATTGTATCACCAAAATATCGGGTAATAAGCTCGCATTAATGGAGTAAACCAACAGACAAATACGGTATTAATAAGAATAAGAAAATTCACGCAGAAAATAATAATAATAATAATAATAATAATAATAATAATAATATAATATAATAATAATAATAATAATAATAATAATAATAATAATAATATAATAATAAAATACTAATTTTTCCTCAGAAACTTGGTTTTCCTTTCTCGGCTCAGAGTGGGGGTTTCGTGCGGGAGTAGCTTCGTTTGATTTTCGATGGGGGAGAGGCGTGGGAGATCCGTCAGAGTCTTGGGTATGTATCAGAGTGGGAGTTTCGTGCGGGGGTAGCTTCGTTTGATTTTGGTGGGGGAGAGCTGTGGGGGATACGTGAATGAGACCTCGTTGATAGGAAACACTTGCTTCGAAAAGGTTTCTTATTTTTAATTTAGTATTTTTCAATCTTCTCTCTTAGATGCATTGCCAATTATGAGAGGCTTCTTGGTATCCTCAATTGATTTACCTCCACAACTAGCTTCTTGCAACGAGCTATTAAAGTTACTATGACGACCGGTGGTTAATTTTCCTTGCGATCGTCTTTGTGGTGCAATTGTGGGTGAATTTAAAGCATACTCATTTCTTCCATTTATTATACAAAAATCTATAACAGTATTGAAACGGTAACTGCAACAAGAAAAAGAGGTGGCAATTACTATACATAATATAAAAACACACAAAATAGATAGCAAATAAAATAATAACACATTTTAATACCTTTAATTCACTCTTACACCCACAACGATTTGAACGAGACTAATATCCTAGATAAACCCAGCTGGTACGAGGAATCGTGCGCATGCGTAAGTGAGGGTAATTTTCTTATCGCTTACATATATATATTTATTAATACTTTGAGTTGGCCCTATTAAACTTTTTTTTTTTTAAACCGTTTTTCTATGTTGTTTTCTATGCTAACTTTAAAGTATTTTTAGTAATATTTAGTAGTATTAACGTATTTTAGTAATATTTTTATTATTTTATTTGTTTTATTAATAATTTTTTGTTATAAAGTATTATTTATTATGCATAGCATTTAAACGAACCATTTATACATAGTATTTATAATACATAATTTTATTTCTCTATAATTCTCAGTTATATGCGGTATCCGCCATTAGCTTTTGCAAGGTTAGTGTTATTTTTAATGTGTTTACAGCGATTTATTTTGAATAGCGGCTGATTCTTCTCTTTTTACTGTCGATATAATAGTGTTTATAAGCATTATGTAAAATTTCATTTAGTTTGACACTACTCGAAAAAACTAGAGAATTACGTAGCGTATACGGAAGGATGAAATTTTGCTAGAAGAAAAGAACGTTTCATAAAAGTGTAAACTATGTCGTCCTGAGTAGCACGGGTGCAGGAGTCGCCTGATATATATATATATTCTATATCTTCTTAATAATTTTATATATATATACTCTATTTAATATATATATATTATAATATATATTATATATAACTATATTATAAGTAGTATATATATATATATATTATATATATATATATATATATAACATTCTACTTTTATCTAAATACCACATAGTATGAGAAACATAGTTTTATATTTTTTTTTAATTAGTGATGGGCACCTTGAATTAATCGTCATCGTCAATCGGCCAAAATCGCATATTTTTTAATCTGTCCGTATCGTCATCGGCAAATTTCAGCCGATTATTTTTGCCGATTAATCTGAACAAATATTAGGAATTCTCTTTGAAGTAATATTAACTCTAATAATAAAATCAGATATTAATAATATAATAATATCAATATTATGATAATTTTACTAATAATGGTTGAATAGGCGTCTCTCGCAACAAAAGTAGAATTTTCCGATATTTTAAGTTAACTACTTTTCAATTCAATTTTATCCTTACGCCAATAATACAATAATCAATAATAACTTAATCCCGATAATAATATAATATCAATAATAATAATACATAATATATATATATAAGTATATTTATATATATTATATATTTTATAGGATATATATTATTATATATATATTTTAATACTATATATACTTGTGTATGTTTTCTATTAAAATCCAGTACTACTATTATAAAATATATGGTACTATATATATATATTCTTAATATCTCTCTATATATTTTTATATTATATTAATTCTTTAGATATTAGTACTCACTACGGTACTTACCTCTGGATTATCGGTGTACTGTTATTATGTTTTATGATATATATTATTACTGAGTCTTATATATTTTTATGGTATTATATATTATTATATTTAATTTATTTTTGTTATCTTATCTTTTTATGTTCTTCTTTATTTTTTTTTTTTTTACTTATTAATATATATTATATATATATATTGCTACTACTAGCTTCTTGTTATATTAACGTATTATACTCTTATATTGGTCGACCCTTATTTTATTTTTACCCATTTTTGCTATGGTATTGTATCGACATTTTCTCATGCTTCTAATGGTTCGCCTTTTCTCTGTTATGACGTCATTATCCACTCATCCCTCTTCCAGCATTACATTTCATATACACATATTATATCCACACCCCTCTTCTAGACCACATCGTTACAGACATCCCTATCCATATAATCCATACGTGTAGGGAGCAAAAATTGCCCACATCGTATGTCCTGCGGTCGTAGAAGGCGATTCTAGGAACGGTGGTATTAGGTTGGCTGCCTACTTACCACTATCTTTGCCAGGAATGCTAAATGCATATGCCTCGAGAAGGTCGTGATCAACGGCAGTAAGCCTTCCTATCCTTCGGCGAGAATGTATGAATCGTATCTGTATATGAATGTCCAGTAGGAATAAATGTTGAGAGGATGAGGAGAGAGGTGATGGATGGATTTATTGAGCGGGGCAAATTGTTTTTTGCTCGCATGTGCTGAAACAAAGATTGAAAGGAAACGAGTGAAAAATGAATGGTGTCCTTGGGCTTTCGGTGTGAAATAGTGTTTTGTGTGTTGCTCTGTGGAAATTTTAGAAAATGACAGGGGGATAAGAAGGATTTGCAATTCCTGATGAGTGAGTTTGTGGTAGTTTGAGCTATGGTAGATTTTGGTGTGTGTGAGTAACTGATTAGTCTAAAGTTAATTGTCGAAGTTTGCAAAGTTCAAATTTGTGTGGTTGCGACATATGATCAATCTGAGGGTACTGAGGGTAATGTTGAAAGAGTACGATTTTCTGGGATAAATCTGAATGATGTTTTGGATGGGAAGTTCATTAGGAAATTTCAGTTCATTTGCTCCACATATCTGCCCATTGTCACGGATTTTTTTACAGTTGTTTCATAACCCTTATTACTCACAGGCAGAGCGGCCTATTCAAGGAGGGGGTGTGTACTCTCAAAGTTCACCTTGTAGGGCGCAAATTAAGTTGCACTCTGAGCCACTCGACGCAAAGGCTTTAAAGGAGGAGATTAAGTTCAGTAGGACTCAGAAGATGGAGAGATTCCATTTCAACAATCCCAGAGGTGGTGGAAGAAAGATAGCCACTTGAAACTAGCCTGGTTTCCAAATGTCAGCACAATTCTCGAAGGGCAGGATACAGGAGCCCTATTGTGCTACGAAGGCGTCGTAAGGCTGGTGGTATCGGCGACGTGATAGTTTTTCCCCATCGAGGCACGTTGGCCGCTGCGGTGATAGGATATGAGATATACGGAACCAACATCGCCTCAAGATAGTGTCAAGTGAACTGGAGAAAGGTAAGGAACACGTACATTATAAGCCCCTTTTTGCTGTTGACTCGACCCTGTCCAAAAGCCGGAGGAAGGTGAAACCAGAGCTTCCCCAGATATG
>JABUQX010067294.1:0-18383 GCA_015478945.1 Trachelipus rathkii
TATTGATTATTATTGATTATTATGATTATGTTAGTCATTATTATTATTTATTATTATTATGGTATTATTATTTTTATTTTATTATTAGTTATTATTTATTATTCATTATTATTTTATGTATTTTATTTATTATTCATTATTATTATTATTATTCATTATTATTTATTATTCATTATTATTATATTATATTATTATTACTTACTTATTATTTATTATAGTATTATTATTATTATTATTATTAGTTATTATTATTAGTTATTATTATTTTATTAGATTATTATTATTAGTTACTTCATTCATTCATATTATTACTTTATTGAATTATTATCTATATTTTATTATTGATTATCTATTGATTATTATTATTTTATTATTATATTATTATTAATTATATTATATTATTATCTATTATTATTATTATTACTTGATTTTATTATTATTATATTATATTATTATCTATTATCATTATTATTATTATTATCTATTGATTATTTATTATTACTACTTTCTTTGCTATTAAAGAATTATTATTGGTTATTATTTATTATTATGTATTATTATTATTATTATTATCTATTTATTATTATTTATTATTATGTATTATTATTATTATATTATTATTTATTATTATTATGGTATTATTATTCACTTTATGTATTGATTATTATTTATTTATATTATTGATTATTTTATTATTATTATTATTTATTATTATTATTTATTACTTGATTCATTATTATGATATATTATATATTATTATTTAATATATATTAGTTTCATTATTTATTATTATTATTATTATTATTTATTAGTTATTATTATTATTATACATTATTATTATTATAATTATTATTATTATTATTATTATTATTATTTCATCTATTGATGTATGTATTATGTATTATTACTTTCTTCATTTGAAATGTATTGTGTACTATTGATATGTATTATTATTATGTATTATTATTACTTATTATTATTATTATTTATTATTATTATTATTATTATTATCTATTATTATTTCATTATTCAATTATTTATTATTATTATTATCGATTATTCACTATTAATTATGTATTATTACATATTACTTTTTATTTTTTAGTTATTGGCCCTTTATGTGATGTTTTTATCTAATTTATTATTATTATCTATTATTATTATTATTATTACTTATTATCTATATCTATTATTCATTATTATTATTATTATTATTATCTATTATTATGTATCTATTATTTTAGTATTTATTATTATTAATTATATTGTACATTTATTTAAATTATTATTGCTTTTTATTATTATCATTATTATTATTATTATTATTATTATATCATTGATTTAGTTAATTATTATTCTATATTATTATTATTAGTGTATAATTATAATTATTATTATTATCTATTTACTATGCTTACTTTACTTATTTATTATTTTATTATTATATTATTACTTATTTAATTATAATTATCATTGCTATTACTATTATTGTCTATTATTATTATTTATTGTTCATTATTATTATTATTGATTATTTTATCTATTATTATTATTATTATTATTATTATTATTATTATTATTATTTTTATATTGATTATTATTATTTTTGATTTAATATTATTACTATTATTACTTTTCATAATATCCTCATTAATTATGCATTACTATTATTCACTTATTTATTTGTTTGTTTTTTGTTGTTGTTGTTATTGTTTGTTGTTGTTGTTGTTTGTATTAATAATAACAACAATATATTATTATTATTATTATTATTATTATATGTATTATTATTATTATATTATTATTATTATTCAATTCCAAAACAGACAGTTATTATTATTTTTATCTATTATTATTATTATTATTCATTATTATTTATTTATTTATTGATTATTAATTATTATTATTATTACTTATTACTTATTATTTGTTATTTATATTAGTTATTAATACTTTTTATATTTTGCAAATTATTATTTCTATTAATATTATTACTATTATTACTTTTGAGAACATCATTAACAAACTAATCATGCCTGCCAGTTGCACAGGTAGGTGCATCACTTAGTGTTGGTGACGGGACAATTTCTGGTTCTCTTTGGAGGGTGCTAGTGTTTTTTAATAAGACTTATGTTTAGGCACCGCTTAATTTGAAATCTTTTCAACCGGGGGTCTTTTTATACATGATAACAGTTTCTTTTTTGCACCTGTGATGCGTATGGCAAAATCGCTCACTACTATTGCAGGAAATGCCTACAGCACCTCAGAGTCTTACCCCCATACCAATTATGAAGCAAGCAATCGATACATAATAACTTCCTTTTTTGCAGGTTAACTTTAATCAATATTGCATCTGGTATTTTTCCTGATTGTCTCACAATTGCAAGAGTTATATCAGTTTTCCAAAGGGCGATGCACCCATTGTGTCCTGGGAACTATCATCCAACTATCAATTAGTTCACCCTTTTTCTAAAGTTTTTTGGAAAAGTGCTATCTATTCGATTGACTTTATTCATTCTTCAGCGACACAATTTACTTTTTAACGTGCACCAATTTCAGCGTTTTATGCATGTGGGGAATGGTCAGTACAAGAATGCAAAACTATGAATTACATTTAAGATTGTAAATAACACGTTCTCATTCAGAAAGCCTCTTTTCCGGGTCGCACCTGTTGCAATCCGCTTATCTCAAAGACATTTCATTTGGTTCTCTCATTTAATTATTTATCAAGAATTTGACAAGATATGGCGTTCGTCGGGTGCGAGTTGAATCTCTGTGAGGCAGAGCTATTTCTGGTGCATCGAAAGGCAATACGCTGGAGCGTTCGATGGAACTACTCCATAATGAAATTTTTGCGGGCCACTGGGTGTCCAGTAGAGGTTCGTCCCTGGGTACTCCCTACTACTTCGTCATTTACATCAATGACCTTATGGTATCTTCGGATGCTATCTAAATATAAAATGTATGCCAATGGTATTGCTATTCTATATAAGCCTGTACTTGTCTTGAGCGACTGTGAGGAGATGCATATTATTTCCAGATCCGAATTTTTTTTACAAGTGGACTTTTGCCAAATGAATTGGTTAGTCCAATTGTTGCAAACACTAATACAAATGTCATATTTCACTTCTTCAGTTCGCTCGTGTCATATCTGATGTGCAGCATTGGTCGTCTAGACTGTAAATATCGTCTGGGACTGCACCTGGAGGTATAAATCTACAAATTTATAAAACAACAGTATATTGCAGATAACATCTCTTAATTTGTTAAATGAATGGTTTATCTTTATGTTCTGAGAAGATTCTTGAAGCCGAACATATTGAGAAAAATTTATTTCTCGATTGTGTGCCCTCGATTGAGCTTGCATGTTCTGATATGAGGTGGATCGAAAATCGAATACTGTAACAATGAGACCTTTAAAAGTTTCTCTTAATAAATGTATTAAGTAACATTTGTTTCACTATGAACCTATATACTATAGTATATCTCAATGACATATAACTCAATAGACATGTTTCATCATCTCTAGCTAAATTTTGGAAACTAATTAGTAAATGACTTTTTTTTTCGAAAGAGTTTCAGCTTTCTGAGGATATTTTCATAGTATGGTATTTTTGAAATGTAGTGGGGGATAATTTATTACTATGAGGTGGAGTTTTATTAGCAGGTGATGACTATATACAATGGTATTTCAACACAGCCTGATAACCAAGATAGGATATATTATTACGATTTACCTAGAAATTATCACCTCACCTAGCTAAAATAGATGGCCACTAAGTAATAGTTTATGTAACAATAAATTAGTACCTATATAATATATAAGTGAATAATGTAGGTGATCTGGAATTCTCCTAGACTTTTATATTAAGGAATACCTAGATCTCATTGGATTCATGTCCTTAAAAAAAAGATTTCACACATAAGACTAAGTGTTTATTATATTGTTAGGATTGATCTATCTGTCACTTAATTACTTAATACCAAGCTTGATTAAGAGCAGATAGTAAATTTCAATGAATTGTAATAATATAAAAGAAGGGTGAGAAAAAATTTGAACTTGCCAATTAGAAACTTTCAACGAAGTAAAGTGAAAGTTCTTATTATTATTAATATTAAATACATTAAATTTTACAACATTGTATATTAATTTTGATCCAATCAATAAATTCTTTTATATATATATTTAAATTTAATTAATATATTTAAATATATTATTATATTATTATATATATATATTATAATTATTTTATATTATTTTTATATAATTTATTAAATAATAACATTATTCGAGGTTTTCACCTGCTGATAAAGGGGAATCTTATATAATTAATATGATGTATAAGTAAATTCTATGAAAGTTGCGGTTGTTTCTTTCTATTCGTCTAAATTTTTTACATCACTTACAAAATCCACATTGTTTATGATATATATATCTTTTCAAGAAAGATTTAAGCGTTTGAGATCTTTTATTACTTAATGGCGAATCGATCGCAGTCATCATTCTGCCTAAAATCTTTTAGACCATTGTCAGACATTCTTTTCTTGGATCATCTGGCATAGTTTCTGGCATTCCATTCACTTCTTTTCCGAACATTACATGATAATGTATGAGTCATTTATTACGTGACTTGAAGTGTTTATACTTGATCTATAGCTCTTCTTTTTTTGATCACTACCACATAGACTCTTATTGAGTATTAACTGTGTGATCTCCTTAACTAAAACAATTATGTCGTCTTGTGTGGTGGCTCTTTACAATTTCAGCGAACATTTCCAAGAATTTGTTACTGACATGTTATGTCGTCGTTGTTCTACTATATATATATATATTATACTACCTTATATATATATATATATATAGTATACAATAAACACATTTACTTATATATGTATTCCTCCTTTTTTTATCCTTTTTTATAATCTTTGTTATTCCTCGGGATTCTGTCTAATCATCTCCATCTTTCTTTTTAATTTGGGATCTTCTCAGGTGATTTTTTCATTCTAATCGCCTGATCTACCATCTTATACTTACACGCACATAATATTTATTCTTCTACACAAACAATACACTAGACATAATGATTCACTCATATTAATTATGAGAGACACTAAATAATAGATTTCTATTCGCAGATTCTGCATCTAATTTCTGTAATCATTTCAGACAAAGCAGATGGTTAGGAGAACCTCCATAAGGTATTTGTTAACCAGGCATGTAGATTATGGTCCAGCGGTAGCTGGTAGAGGTAGTATATAGGTGTTGGTAAGATTTACGGAATCTCTGCATCTAAGTCGTTGTGTCTGGCAGTAAGAGATCAACAACCCCCTCGTCATAAGTACGTAGTCTATTTCAAGGAAAACGACGCGAACCCTATTGTGCACCTGTAATTGAAAAGTTACGTACCAGTACGGATAGGTTCTTTGAAAGGTAGAGGATCTACTTAGATTATTTTCTATATCCAGATAGACCACAAGACCAACCAATTATCAGCATCGAGGTTCCAAAATCGTTCCTCGCCAGGCTTCACTAGCGGCACGTTCTGTAGAGGTTGTCTTTTGAGTCCGAGAGAGATTCTGAAATCTTTCTAGAATAGAGAGACAAAACAGGAGAGAGCCGATCCATATATAGGACAAGTTGTTAGGCTTGTTTTCTACTATATTTATGAATTTGTAGAAATTGCGAACATGTTTCAGCTGGGAAATTAAAAAAAACAGAGGAGAGGGAAAACGAGAAGAAAGAGCAGGGAGGAGAGCAAGACCTAAAGGAAAGAAAATGAAAAAGGAAAAATTTAAACAGTAAATAAGTAGAATCTATGAAAAGTCTAGAATGTTGGATTCATCTCCAAGACAATCAGAGATACTAGTAGGGAACTTCACGATTTACCGAAGGTCATTCTGCATAGACTGACATACAGGACAGATGAATTTAGTAGTAGACTGACAGAATATCTTGAGCATAGCGTAGCATATTAGAAAAACTCCAAATCAGAAACGTGAGAGCAAACAATTTGAGAAAAATTTTTTTTAGAAAGACTCAGTAAGAGTCAACAGAGTAAGATTTGCTGTTAAGATGATCAAATATCTGAGTTTTGGTTAAGAATAAGAAATGAGCTTTATAAGATTTGACTAGACTTTCAATAAAGTGAAAATTTACGTAGAAAGAAAATCGTACACCAGATAAACAATACCGTACTACAACCACGACCACCAAAACTCCAT
This sequence comes from Trachelipus rathkii, assembly GCA_015478945.1. Taxonomy (NCBI): domain Eukaryota; kingdom Metazoa; phylum Arthropoda; class Malacostraca; order Isopoda; family Trachelipodidae; genus Trachelipus; species Trachelipus rathkii. The sequence goes on from JABUQX010067294.1 coordinate 6,223, forward strand.
TTGTGAGCAAACTTTGGACCACCCGTCCTTTCAGGAATACAAATTTCATCATTTCGGAGAACCCTCTCCAACTGTCAAAGACGCCTTGCCCAAACCCCAAACCATCAGCAACACAAAATATCTCATAATAGATTGTCCTGCCTTGGAGGGCATTAGAAACAATTTCACTGGACTGATATTATTGGATCTTTGGGCGCGACCGGGGATGCTGGCGGAGTATCTCGAGGTTTCCTTCGAGGGGAGTGGGGGGCGACAAAGCAAAGTAAAAAGTGTATATATATATATATCTCATATATATACTACTACTATACTATACACTACCCCCTTCTAAAAAATAAGAAATATAATAATTAAAATATATATATATAATATAAATTTTTTATTTATTATTTTATTTATTAATTTATGTATATAGTAAGTTTATATTTATACATATATATATATATTATATATATATTAATATATATATATATATTAGTATTATATATTATATTGGATATATTATATATTATAATAGATATATATAATAATGATATATATATAAAATAAAATAATAAATGTATATAATATTATATATATTATATATTAATATATATATTTATATATATATATATAATTATATATATATATTAATATATTATGTTTATATATATATATATATATTATATATATATATAATATATACTTCACAGTTAACCATAATAATAATATGAATTTTATAAACTGTTGTTTCATATCATTATTAAATAGTATACTATTGCAATTAATTAACATGTAACGAGATATGAAATGATGATACTATTAAAAATTAACTGAAAAGTTAGCCAAAACGTTGATTTTGCATGAAAAAAATGGCGTTTAGTGCTACCGATTGTATTTACCATTAGGTTAAAAAAATAGTTTTTGGGTAAAATGGATTTTTGGTTTATATGTGAAAGATTTTTATTCTCATCAAAAACATATTTTTAATTGAATTTAGAGAGCAGAAAACGCAACCTAACCTATATTGATCACGTTGCAGTAAAATACAACGCTAACCTATATGATTGCGACCGTTGCAGTAAATTTCAAACCTAACCTATATGAAATCCATTTGCCGTAAAACATTTTCTCTATTCTAAGGGACGAATTTATGCACATCAAAGATCTCCGAACGTCCTTTGTTCGGGCGTCTGTCCAAATGAAGGATTTTTTAAAAGTACGATATTATTAAAATAATTACTTTTTTTTGTATGTTAGGTAATTTTTTAATTTGCTTATCAAAACTCAAATTTATTGTTAGGATCATATAATAGACAATAGATGAAACAAAAACAAAAAAAAGTCACATAATTGTATCTGAGTCGTAAAAAAGAAAAGGACCTATATATATATATATATTATATAATATATATATATATATGATATAGTATATATATATATATATATATTATATATAGTATCCACAAAATAAATATATATAGATTATTATATAATATAGTATATAGGTATTCTTCACATGCACCCAATCAGTTAAATAGAATATTTTCTTTTTCTCTGGATAAGTACTAAATTTCAAGCTATAAAAATTCTGCGAATCATAATTTCCTCTAAAGATTCTTAAAAGTAGCAAAATTTCGAAATTATTCAGAAAAAAATACAAAAGAACACGATAATTTTTTTTTCCTCACATTTTGTATTCATTGTTTTGTCAAATTTGTTATAAGACGTTTCAAACAAAGATCATTTTTTATCTCATTTTTGAAATTAGAAAATTAGAAATAATAAATAAAGTCGTAAAATGCAAATAACTCGGCTTCATTTCACAAATTTACCATGATCATATTTACAAAATGTAGCAGTTATAAAATGAGAGAAGAGAGAGAGAGAGAGAGAGAGAGAGAGAGAGAGAGATGAGTATGAGGATGAGGAGAGGAGGAGGGAGAGGAGAGAGAAGAGAGAGAGAAAGGAGAGAGGAGAAGAGAGAAGTAAATATAAAATAAGAATAAAAAAAAAGAATATAAAAAATTAAAAAGAGAGAGAAGAAGAAAAAGAAAGAGAGAAGATAGAGAAGAGGAGAGACAAGAGAGAAAGAAAGGAGAGAGAGGAAGAAGAAAAGAAGAAGAAAGAGAGAGAGGAGAGAAGAGAGAGAGAGAGAGAGTATTAAAAAAAGAAAAGTAAAAAAAGAGAGAGAGAGGGAGATAAGAGAGAAAGAGAGAGAGAGAGAGAGAAATATTAAAATAAGAAAAGTAAATATTTGAATGTGACATTAAAATCTATAATAAGCTCTAATTATTATAGCTCTATTTCTATGTTTTACTTTTTTTTTAATAGGTTACCAAAACTTTCCTTTTAAATTATGAAATTTTATCTACTAACCGAACCGCAACCTTTTTTCAACCCTTTCTCATCTTAAGGGAGAACATCGGTCCGTTTCTAATATATATATATATATTATATATAATCATATATATATATTATATATATATATATATATTATATATATATATATTATATATATTAATATATATTATATAATATATAATATATATATGTATATATATATATATATATATAATAGGTACTACTTATGCAAGACCTCGGACATGGTCACGTGATTGCCCTAAGTCGACCTTTTGTACTTTCGCGAAATTGGATGAATCGTATGGGTTACACGGAATGTCAGAGTAATAAATATTGAGGAGGAAAAGAGAAGAAAAAGGTGATGGATGGTATTTTAGACAGAGTTAACTGAATTTGTCTCGCTGAGTGACTGAAAACAGAAGATGAAAAGGAAAAGCGATGAAGGATGAGTGTTGTGTGGTGGTTAGAAACTGATGATAAAGTATGTGACTTATAAAGAGATGGAAAGATTTATAATGAGAGGGGGAGGAGGAGAGAGAAGGCAAGTGAGTTTTCGTGAAACTCTATTGATTGAGTGTAGCGTCTTGAGTAGGCACTCATGAGAGCTAGGTCTAGGCTTTGCAAGATATTAATATATTTGAGATAATAATAATATGATCATATATCCTATAATGAGTTAACTATCTGTCTTCTGAAGAATGTTAATACCAACTTGGCTTCATCAACATTGTGAGTATGCTTCAAAAATTTATGAATTAATAAGGCTGTGGAAATTAATCTCTCTGCTTCGGTAATCTAAAGACTAAATTTCTTTGATAATAGAAAATGAATTGTGCGCGTTTATGTACGACTGTTACGAGCTTTTGAGATGACTATGCTTAGAGAGTTTTTCCACTTATGCGCTTCTGTATCGCCCCAGTTGGTTGTGGAGAGCGCGCTGACAAATAAGTATGGAGAGTATGGTTTAATAAATATCTAGAGGGTCACTGTCTGGCGGCTCTCACAGGCGCGATTCATAGAAATGAGTAATTAGGTTAGGAAAGTGATTATAAATTGAATATTCCTGTGAGGAGAGAGGCGAGTGGTAGTTAAGATATAATTAATATATATATATTAATATATATATATTATATATTATTATTATTTAATATATATATATAATATTATATATATATTAATATATATATATATATATAATATAATATATATATATATATATTATAATATATATATATATACCTTATTAATATATATATATATATTATATATAATATATATATATATATAATAATATATATATACATTATTATATTAAATTATATATTATATAATATATATTAATATATATATTATTATTAATAATATATATATATATTATATTATTATTATATATAATATATAATATAATTAATATATATTATATATAATATATATATATATATAATATATATATATATATAGTATATATAATATATATATATATGTTTATATATATATATAGTATATAATATTATTAATAATATATATATATTTATATATTAATATATTATATATAAGATATATATTTAATATATATATTAATATATATATATTATATATATATATATATATATATATATATATTAATATAATATATATATTAATTATATATATATATTATATATGGTCAATGTTGAAGCATAGGAGATGGATATCCACACGGTTTAATTCTGCTGAGTCATGAATTTATAGGTTATATCTCATATTAATTACACTATTTTTTGAGTTATAAATATTTATTTTACATGTATAGGGTTAAAAATAATAAAATTATTATTATATAACATCCTAGTGATATTTAGCGAAAGGTGAAGCGTATTTATATAAAGTTTAAAATATATTATCATTTATTCACTAATTTATATATAATATAATTAAGTTTATATTATATACATATTAATATATATATACTATTATAAATAATATTATTAATAGTATTTGTATGACTTATTTTGGATAAGGTAGAGATGGTATCAAGTGATAAAAGTATGATTGAATTTGTATTTGGTGAAAAAGGAAATGTTAAAGTATGTGATATGGAATGTTATAATCAAGTGAGGGGTTGGAATTTGGGGATGGGTAATTAATCTGAGATTAGATTAGGTATGGTTTTATGGTAAGATTTAAGTATAGTATGTGGTGGGGGGGATATATAAGTAGTGGGATGTTAGTATAGTTATACTAGTATTTATATAAAGTTGAAATATCAAAAAAAGAGGACTTAGCAAATAAATCAGTTGAATGTGGACAAAAGTATTTTGAAACTTAGAACAATCTGATGACAACTTAGAGAGGAGCCCTCAGATATCGAAGACGATTCCGAGAGTGACGAAGAGAATGAGGATGGAATACTGATTATGAAAGTATGAAGAGTAAAAGGTAAAGGAAAATCAGATACACAAATAATGATTGTAGTGTACGATTTGGTGTATATGGGAGGGTAAGCTTGTATTTGTTCAAAGTTACTAGCCAAGTGTATAAAAAAAATGAATACCGGTTTATGTATATGTTGTTCTTTATATAAGAAGCCGAATAGAATATCTAACAATAGAAAGATGATAGGGAGACTCATGGATAGAGAGGTAAAGTAAGATCGCACAACTCCGAGCCAAAGAGTAAACACTTAGTGATAGAGTAGAGAAATGAATCGCTCTAAATTGACCCATGAGTCTTTGGAAGAAATCAGCAGTGTATAGGAATTATATATAAAGTGACATCGGGAACAGCTCTTTTGAAAGGAAAAGCCGTGAAGAGTGAGATAGAAGAAGAGTAGGAGGAAATACATGTCAAAGAATAAACACTTAGTGATAAGGAGCTAAAGACATAAATCACGCTATGGTCAGGTACACTTAAATGGGTATTAGGGCAGTTATATGGATAAAGGAATATAGCAATTTGCAGAAATTATCATGTGCACTGAGACTATAAAGCCTTATTATATGTAAAGTAGTATCAGTACGTGTATCCGAGGTGACAGCGCTGATTTTTGTTTGGGTTTGATGTGCAACAAGACCACGCTAACACGTGAGTATTACACCGGATGCAATGAGGCCATCGATAGTACCCCCAATGAATAAATTGAAATTAACATAATGGGAGAGAAGTAATAGAAGAAAATTGCATATGAATGGGGTGAGAGACTCGTATTCTGACATAGAGGAGGAGAGATCGGAGGTGTGACGGTATCGCAGAAGGTCCATTCACTCCACCATCAATTCCACGGAGTAAGCTAGAATGGGGTCCAGTATGAAATCCGATATGGAGGTTGTGTATCAAAAGCGATTATACGGAGAGCGTTCACTTATGGTAGTTCTAAGAGCGGTCTACCCGAGATGAGTATTGGATTCAGAGAGTCATTGAACAATTACGATACAACCATATATTTAGACATGATAAATAGGAGAGGGGACTTTAAGAGGTAAACTTCTAGATTTAGGCCAAAGAATTGATAATTTTTATTGATGTTTGTGTGTAATATGTCGTACTTTTCTGTGTAGGATATTATTTGCTTTATTCTTCTTTTCCGTTTGTATATCTTTTTTTTAGAAGTAATACTCATTAGCCGTGGACTCTCATAGAGAGCTTAGTGATACTCCTCTGCTGAGTGATGAACCAACAATATGTGATCTCTTGTTAGATGCTCGGCCTTAGAGTAGAGTTGTCATGTATGTTGCTCTATATATTCGAGATATACAATATGTCACACTGGACTACTAATGATTCTGTATGAGTTTTTAGAACCATATGTTTGTTAAATGATATATAGGATAAGAAATAGAATTATTAACATTCATTATGAAAGTTTTATTGTGAAAACTATATAAGCAACAATGACGTATGTCAGGATAAAGTTGATCAATATCTCTTAATTTGTTCAGTGTATGTGTAAGACTGGAAAAATTTCGATGACGCTTGTAATCGAGAAATTTATGAGTTAGAGATCTAACTCATGAAAACTACAGATTTTGCAAATCAAATAGGTATGCATTATAGCACAATTATGTTGATAATAACAAAAGATTGACTAAAGAAAGTTATAAATGGATTGAGTAATGAGCATTTTGATTTACAACATAATAAACGGATTGGAGAAAGGGAATGTGGTTAATATCTCCATGGTTACTCAATTTGTATAATAATGGGGTTATGAAAGATTAGAAGTATTGGTATGGTTGCGGGGAGTTTGTCACCATCAACCGATGCTACATTTATTCATCGATTTTCGAGAATTTACTCATTTCAAATCTCCGTACACTTTTGGACTTGCTTAAAATTTATTTAAATGCATATTAATTTCAATAAACAGATAATGAAAGAATCTAACTTTACTAAACTTTGTGTTATTTGACGGGGGCATTCAGCTTCACAGATAATATCAATAATAAAAGTATTAATATTTAATAAAGCAATATTAACTATATCTCTATTTTATAAAAATTTACTTTTATAAATTAAACTTGTACGGAACCGACAAGAAGAGACTAATCCTATAACTATATCCATTAAAATAAAGGAATTATGGTAATTCCATTATTGATAATTTCAAGTCATCTAATATCGTTTATCAAATAAAAATTCTTCTTTACTATATATCTATTATCCTCTCTCTCTTATATATATATCTCTATCTATATATATATTATATCTTCTCTATCTATAGTGTATACTCTCTCTTCATCTTCATCTACTTATATCTCTCTATACTTAATCTCTTCACTCCTCATCTATATATATCCCATCGTGTTCGTTCTTCTCTCTTATCTTCCTTCTTCTCTTCTCTCTTCTCTCTCACCGTATATTTGAAAGTTCGTCTATATTTGCATGGCGTAAAAGACTGTACTTAGTGTCATTTCCCTTGTATTTGACCAATATTTAAACATCTGAGTCGGTTAGAGGATCGGTTGGTGCGTAGGGAGTCGGTGGTGGGAGGTCGGTGCTGATGTCGTTATGGTTTCTGTGTGTTTTGAGGCTTAGACTCTGTGATCTTGTTTTCTTCTCTCCCAGACTCTATATTCTTGTTCTCCCTGATTTCGGCGACATTGTGGTAGGTGTGTTGGCAGCGTGAGTGGAGGGGTAGGTAGGAGGTAAGGAGGGGTGATAGATATGATATATATTATTTGATATTAGATATAGATATAGATTTATTAGATATAGATATAGATTATTATTATTCTATAGATATATTGATATATTGATTAAGATCAAATTTTCCAATTATTGGAAGTGTAGGGGATTAGTATAGATTATATATATAGATATAGATATAGATATAGGGGGAGAGTATGAGGGGTAGGGTGAGGGAGGGTAGTGAGGGGAGGGGTGGTGAGGAGTATAAGGATTATAGGTATAATATGAGATATAGATATAGATATAGATATAGATATAGCACAAGGTTTTAATTTCTAAGCTTCCCTCTTTTGATATTTTTGTTTCAAATGGTGTGGTAGGGGCGCGTGCGTGCGGTGGTCATTCGAGTCATTGGCTCCAGGGTCGTGTCGTATGAGCGCGGGGCTGTTGTTGGGATAACCGCCTTTTATTCTTTAAATCTATCCATAGTGGTGTTCCCCAGAATTCTGTTCTATTCCCAAACTGTTTCTCTATTTTGCATCAATGACCTGTCCTGTTACTGTTACTCTTAGGATGATAACTACACTCATCATCATTTCTTCTTCCAATTTAAAAGACGACCCTTTCAACAGTAAATAAAGGATACTAGGACGGTAACCTTGAAGCAACAGACATTTCATTTTTCCCTTACCCATTTTTGTTTTAAAGAAAACATGGTTGCTTTCAATGCCGCTATCAACTCAGTTTATTAGTCTATCTACTTGACATAACCATTCACCCAACTATATCTTTTTTTAAAACAATTCTAACCTTCTTTTGTTCTCAATATTCTTGATATTTTCTTTTCTCGTGAACTTTCTTAGAAGGTTCTAACAAGCTTCTAGTTAGTTGGATATTCTGATGCGCCTTCTGAACTATTTCCTACTACCCCAGTTCCCACCTTTGCAAAGTATTATACCTCTTTCTTCGAGGAGAGCTTCAGCAACTCGTATTTCATACAGTATCATCCTTTCTAAGTTCAACTCTCTGCCCCAGATTTAACTGATATGCTCAGTCTTATATAGACTCCACTAGTAAATTCTGGAACAGAGAGAGGAGAGGAAGAGAGAGAGAGAGAGAGAGAGAGAGAGGAGAGAGAAGAGAGAAGAGAGAGAGAGGAGAGAGAGAGACAGAGAGAGAGACAGAGAGGAGAGAGGAGAGAGAGAGAGAAGAGAGCGAGAGAGAGAGAGAAAGGGAGAGAAGAGGAGGAGGGAAGGGAGGGAGAGGAGGGAAGAGAGGAGGGGAAGAGGAGGGAGGAAGGAGGAGGAGGGGGGAGAGAGAGGAGAGGAGGGGAGAGGGAGGAGGAGAGGGAGGGGGGCCGGCGGGTGTAGTTTGAGTGTGGTGTGGTCGTAGAGCGTTCCTTTGATTTGCATAATTCAAGGGTCACATATCGGGGCATTCCAGATTTTGCAGGGGTTGGCGGGGGGGGGGGCCGGGCGGGTGGTTTGGCTATGGGTGGTTGGTGGCGGAAAGAACATTGGTGGGGGGGAGATGTGGGTAGAAGGGGGGGGCGGAGTCGTGGGGGGCGCGGTGCGTGGGTGTTGGGGCGCGGCACGTAGTGTTTATATATATTATATATATATATATTATTTATATATATATATATTTATATATATATTATATATATATATATAGTTATGATATATATATATAGGTGGAGTGGGACTAGGTGAGTAGTGGAGGTAGGGTGTGAGTGGAGCGAGGGTGATAGTGAGGTGGAGGGTAGGGGGGGTGAGTAGTTATATATATTAGGTGGGGAGGTGGTATATTATTATTATTATATAGTATATATATAATATATATAATATATATGGTGAGTTTTTTATTAGTTTGGTATATTTATTTATTATATATATATAATTTAATATTATATATATTATTATATTTTATATATATTATTTTATTATATATTATATAGTATATATATATATATATAGTATATATATAGGGTTGAAGTGAGGTGGTATATATATATATATATATATATATATATATATATATAATAATATATTAATATATATATACTTATATATATATAGGTGAAGGGTAGGGGTGGGAGGGGAGGTGGAGTGATAGTATATGATGTTATTAGGATAGTTATATATAGGGGGGTAGGGTACTAAACCAGGGGGGGTTTTATATATAATTTAGTGTGTGTGTGTGTGTGTGTGTGAATGTTGGCAAAAATATTTCTTCCATACTATTACATAATATTCATTTTTAGATCAGCAATTTAAGAGTATAAATATAGGAATTGATGAAATTTGTGAAAAGTCTATATTGTAATATATTTTAAAGTTTGGGAAAAGATAAACTGTTTGAGGGATTCTTCCTTTTCAAATATGGGGTGAAACACTTCCTGACCGAATCCCTAAAATGTGTTATTTACTTTAAAAGTTCATAATAGGAAGATGGTGTGGCCCAGAGTCAAAGAAAAAAAAAATATTAGTAAGTTAGTTTTTGGGGTATTATTATTAGTGGTGGGGGGGCGCGGGGGGGGGGGAATTTTGATGTTTCGGTTTTATTATAAAATTGATTTTTATTTATTGTTTTCAGTGGTTTTTATTTATAATATGTATTATAGATTTAAAAGAAATCTTTATGTTTTTAAATTTTAAATCTTATTTATTTATAATTTATTATTTATTTATATTTATTTCTTAGTGTATTTTTATTAATTTAAAAATGTAAGATTTTTTAATATTATTATAATTTAATTTATGTTATATATTATTATATATTATATATTATATTATATTTTATATATTTATTATATATTATATATATTATGATATATTATATAGGGATATATATATATATTATATATAATATATATATAAATATATATATATAATATATATATATATATATTATATATAGGTAGGTATTAATATATATATATAATATATATGAGGGTAGAGGGTGAGTATATATATATATATATTATATTATTATTTATATATATATTATTAGGGGTGAGGGGTGATAGGGTGAGTGAGGGTGAGGTATATATATATAATATATATTAGTGAGGGGTGGGTGAGTGTATGAGGGGTGGAAGAGTGGTATGAGTATGAGTAGTAGTAGGTAGGTGATAGGGGTATAGGTGGGAGGGGTAGGTAGTGAGTAGGGTATAAATATATATATTATTATTAGGAGTGATGGGTGTGATAGGGGGTAGGGGTGGATGAGTGGGGTGAGTGATGTGAGGGGTGAGGAGTGAGGTATGAGGGGGAGGTTTATTATATATTATTCAATGGCGAAAACACTTGCAAATGCTTTTGAAAAATTGAGCAGCGAAGGGGTGAGGGTGGGTAGGCTGTTGTTAGCAGTAGATTAGAACTCATTCGGGGTCTTTCTATAACATTCGTTCATATGTCTCTTTTTGGTGAGGAGTAGAAGTTTGAGAAAGGAAAAAGTGGACGAGGAGAGAAATGTGGGTTTTTTTTTCTGTTATCAGAGTAAATCATATTAAGGTGCGTGTGTGGTGTGTGGGGTAGGAAGAGTGTTGTGTGGAAGATGGTGGAGCTGTTTATTTTTTTAATTATTTAATTTAAAATTTCTTTTAAGTGGTAATCCTTAATTATAATTCAATAATTATAGTATATTATATATAGGTGTTCTTATTTAAAATAAGGTAAAATGTGTTGTATCAGGTTATGTATAGGGAAGTAGGAGTTGGTGTGTTTTAGAGAAGAGGAAATGTGTGGGTGTGAGGTAGGAAGGGATTGTGGTGCGTGGATGAGAGAGAAGGGTAACTTGATAGGCCGCATACATAATATATAAATAGTGAATTATATAGCAAAAATAATTTGATTGCGATGATATAAGGGTTTGTCACCGGTAGGTGCGTGGATGGGTGGGTGGAGGAGGAAGCGTTGGGGGTAGAGTCGGGAGGTGGTGGATATCAACATCTGATTTTGCAAGAAAGTTTTTGTAATGGTGTCAGGATGTGAGGGGTATGGAGTGATGAGTAGGGGTATATAGGTATGAGTATATAAGGGGGAGTAGGGTAGTGATTATAATATATATATTATATATATTTATTATTATTATTATATGGAGGGTATAGGTAGGGTGAGGTAGTAGGTAGGTGAGGTAGGTGGTAGGTATAGTGAGGTGAGGGTGGTAGTAGTGATATTATATATATATATATATACATATATATATAATATAGTGTATAATAATTATATATATATATATTATATTATATATATATAGTGGGGTGAGGGGTGAGGGTGAAGGTATATATATATATATATATATATAATACATATATATTATAGTAATATATAGTGAGTATAGTAGGGGGGTGACGGGTAGGGTAGTGATGAGTGGGTGAGTGATAGGTGAGGGTAGGTATATATAATTATATTATATATATTATTATATTATATATATATTATTATTATATATATTTATTAATTATTATATATATATTATATAGGTAGGGGGTATAGGTAGGTTATAGGAGGTAGTAGGTGAGTGGTAGGTGAGGTGGATGGGGAGTATGAGGGTGAGGATAGTATATTATTTATTCTATATTATTATTATATATATATATATATTATCTATAATATATAAAGGTGAGGGTGGGGGTAGGGGGGTAGGGTGAAAAACGGTAGTGGTAGGGGGTAAGGGGGTGATTATATATATATGAGGTATATCGGGGG
>JABUQX010067295.1:15000-25000 GCA_015478945.1 Trachelipus rathkii
ATGGGCAAATGTATATAAAGAAGGCGCATAAGTAAAGATATATATGGATATATGATATATAATATATATATATTGGGAGTTAAAACATCATTGATGCACGTGATATCATGTATAAAGGGCTGATAGATTAAGCGTTAAATGAATATTACATTGATAAACTTTGATTGACTAAAAATTGTTTTAATTGGTTTTGATTGAATTGACCCTTGTCAAAAGATTCCAAATGTGTTTCGTCATTTTATCATACTGACTGTAAATATGATGATATATTTCACGTGGTCAATTATGGCTGTTTTATTTCTGAAGAAAGAAAAACATAAAATAATTGAATGAAAGAAAATGGAAGAGTTTTATGAGCAATGACATTTTTTTTCTTTTGTTTACTTATTTATATCCAATTTCTTGAAGGTCAAAATAATAAATTTGATTTGAACTGATGTACTTATTGAAGTTGGTTGTCCTGAAACGGAGTCTACCTCACCACAACGCAACATACCATGCCCTTCGCTATGAACATCCTCACCGTGCATCAAACAGCAGATTACCTTTATATTAGGTGTACAGAAACTGTGTTACACCGCACCGCGCACCGCAGCACCTGGCACCGCACCGCACTGGCACCCGCATCGCACCTCGTAAGGGCGCATCACTCATCGTACCAGCGGCATCCGACAGCCGGATCAATGTAATGTTGAAGATTTATGACAAGTCTTGGTTAAAAATCCCATATCATCTTGCTTTTAGGAAAGAATATTCAAAATCATGCCGAGATTAATTAGATTGTAATCACATCTAAAGTTCTGAAGGTTTAGATGAAAGAATACTATTGGTGTAAATTCTTCCAAAGTACATTTTGAAATATGCCATTTGAGATTTTTAAAAATGTTTAATCTGTTAGTGCCATTACTTAGTAATCTGGTGGACCAAATATTTGTATCTCTTATGTAATATATATATATAGTATATATATGGATGGAAATTTGCAAATACATATATTTGTATATTTGTAAATAGTATATATATATATATATATATATATATATATATATATATATAGTAAGAGTTGATCTAAATAAAATATAAAGTAAAGAGTAGTTGTCCTCTCGATTCAAACCAATTGCCTTGGAGTGTGAAAAATGTAATGTCCAACATCTAAGTAACCTCTAAACCATCCGCTGATGACAAAAAAGTCACTTTCAAATCTATCTTTTACGCACCTGGATTCCCACCAGAACATTTATTCACCATGCAAGAATGTCCTTCATCAATCCTAGCTGATTTACATGTAATTGAATGAAAGCAGAGTTAAATTTAAAGCATAATAGATTGCAAAATGGTTAGGATCCAGAAATCACATGGTTGACATTAATATATGATATATATACATATATAGTAAAGATAGTGAAAGTATGGTATGTATATAAAAATATATATATATATTATATATATATATATATATATATATATATGCATATATATATATACATAGTGTGTGTGTTATCTATATATATATGTTATATATATAAACATTTATAAGCATATATATATATATATATATATATATATATATATATATATGTATAATATATATATATATATATATAGTATATATATATATATACTATGTCTGTAATGTCATCTTCACCACATAACCTCTCAACCCCCGATCGAAAAATTGGCGTCAGGGTGCAGTTTTTGCTGGTTTCTGACCAAGTGGAAAGTGCAAGGATATTGTCGAGCATGATAGGCATATATATATATATATATATAGCGTATAAAGTATATATATATATATATATATATATATATATATATAGTAAAGAAGATATATATATAAGTATATATATATGGTAGTATATATAGTAGAGTATATATATATATTATAGTTATATGTATATATTATATATATATATAAGGTGCATATAAATATATAGGTTATTATATATAATATATATGTTATATATATAAAAAAAGAATAGTGATAGTATATATATATATATATATATATATATACATATATATAAGATATATATATATGGTGGCATATATATATATGTGGTATATGAGAGTTGGTAAGGTGGTGGTGAATGGTATATATATATATATATATATATATATATATATGTATATATATATATATATATATATATGGTATATATATATATATATATATATATATATATATATATATATATATATGCAATATATTATGAAAGAAAGGTATATAAGTAAGTTATATATATATATATATATATATATATATATATATATATATATTTCTTTTAGATTTATTGCTCAGATTTTTGACAAAAAATTTCATCAAAATGATAGATTTATTTGTAACTTTACAATGTAGATTTTCCTTTTAAAAACAAAGATCTGATTTTAGAAAGATCAAGCAAGAATTTGGGAAAACAAAATTTCCAAAACACATATACCCTTTAATTGTTATTTGTTCCAACAAGAAATTTTCATAAGGATTTTTCTTTTTCATATGAGGGAGCAGAACCAAAACAAACTTAACAATAGTTTCCAATCTATGTATTTGTTTGTTAATCTACAAATTTTCCTCCTCTCTCCTTCCTCTTCCTTCTTCTTCCTTCCTTTTTCTTTCTTTTCCTCTCTCCTCTCTTCCTCCTCTTCCTCTTGCAAAGTGCCAGATCCATACGTTTCTGTTTAAGCGTTTAGAAACAAAACCTGTCTGAAAGTGAGCGAACTCATATGTCACATTGGCTTCAGAGACATATCCAACACAATTAATAAACAAAAATACTTCAACAGACTTTATGCTGTTTGCTACAGCTACAGATCTGCCTCTGGTGACTAAATTCATATGTTTTACATTTGAAATAGGGTAAAAACAATATACTTATTTCTACTAAACAGATTTTGTTTCTAAGCCAGCAGATTGACAAGTTAAAAATAGCCAAATAAAACATCATAACAGACTACCTGAGTGGACTGCAGTAAAAGTTCTTCCTACAATATGGTGTGTCTCCGTAGTTCCATATTCTTTTTGTGAATCAATTCAACCTCGATTTTACTTGCTCTAATACTTGCATTTTGGCAAACTGGGAATTGGCAAAATCAAATCAGAACAATTGGAAATATTTAGCAAATGCAAAATACATCGCAAAGAATTGGCCCAAACTTATGGGCTAGCTTTTAATGTTCATGGCTGGCAACGAACGGTAATAAGAAGATTATCTCATCGACTGAAACTATCGCCTTAACTATAATACTTAACTATGATGATCACCGCTGAGAACAAATTCATATGTTACATTGAAATATGTAAAATAATA
The DNA here is from genome assembly GCA_015478945.1 of Trachelipus rathkii. Taxonomy (NCBI): domain Eukaryota; kingdom Metazoa; phylum Arthropoda; class Malacostraca; order Isopoda; family Trachelipodidae; genus Trachelipus; species Trachelipus rathkii. Next base: position 18,306 of record JABUQX010067295.1, read on the forward strand.
TATTTATTTCAAAAAATAAATAACATTTGTTTTCTAAACAGTGGACACATCCAAACAAAATAAAAAACAAAATAAATTAAATAGACCAGCCTTGAGTGGACTGTAAAGTCTTTGCTACCTCTGCAGCGTTCTGGTTCTAGCTCTGTAGTTCTCTCTTCTTGTATTATTACATGGAATACATGTCTGCCTGAACCATTCTCTTTGGACATACCTTTCATTTGAAACAAAGCTTAATATTCGTATGAACTGAATATATACTAACGAAACAAATTTTACAGGTGAAAGGTGCCGATTGTGTAAACTTAAAGTGTAAATTTTAAAATGAAACAAAAAAAATTTTAAGTTAACTTTGTGTTTTATCCCATTCACTGAGAGGTGTGAATTTGAAAGACGTCTCTCTCTTCTATATCAGCATTTGATGTGAACATGTATGTCTCGAAACAAGTGCAAACAACCAATTTGGTCGTGACAAAAACGCATGGTGAGATCATTAAACTTGTCCAGGGGTAATTGCTGTTCTTTACCATGGCAGGCCAAGAAGGCCATATATACATACATAGCATATATATATATAAGATATATTATTATATTATATTACATAAGTATATATATAAAAGTATATATATGTATATATATATATATATATATATATATATTACATGGTAATATAATAGATAAAAATATATATGGAGTATATATATATATAGTAAAGATATATATTAATATACATATGTAATATGCAGATATTATTAAGTAGGTATAGAGTTAGATGATGATACACACAGTAAGATGATACACATGTAGAAGAAAGATAAAATAATGATTGATAGTATATTACATACATATTATACATACATACACATATTAGTTAATATACATAATACATAAAATTAGATATAAAATATATAAAAAAGATATATATATATGTTATGATATATTATATTATTATTATATTATATTATAGTAAAAAAATATATATATATATATACATATATAAGTATTATATATACACATATATTATATTCATATATATATATATATATACATATTATATATTATATATATATATATACATACAGATATATACATGTATGTATATATTAATATATATTATACATATATACATATACATGTAATATACAATACCATGCACATAAACATGATATATATAATACATATATTATATACATATATATTAAATATAAAAACATACATATTATATATATATTATATATTATTATTTATTATATATATATATTCCATCAGGATATTCTCTTGTATTCATTTGATATGTATAATTATTATATATATAATAGTTATACATATATATGGTATATTACATATGTATATTATTATATATTATATATATACACATATATTATTATTGATAATAACACATAGATATATATATACATATATATTATATTATATATATATAAAAATAGATATATTATATATTATATACATATATACATACATATATAAGTATGTATGGTAAATATTATTATAGTTTATATATATATAATAATATTATTTCCTCGAAAAGAGACGGCTCAGCTAGGGACCCACTTACAGGTTTACACCTCTCTCATAGGGTGTAGGGGTATATACACATATATTATTACATATTACATTTAAATGTTAAAATCAAATTTAATGTATATATGGTTATTACATACATATTATTATTAAACATATATATATATATTAATATTATTATGATATATATTATTGATATTGTTATATATATATATATATATATATATATATTATTATATATTATAGATATATTATATATTATTACATTAAATTTATATATATATTATTATTTATATACATATTATTATTATATTATATATATTATTATTATTATGTATATATTATATATTATTATTATTATATTATTATTATTATTATATATTATTAATATATTATTATATTATATATATATTGTTATTATTACATATATACATACATATTATATATATATTTGAGTATAGCATATATATATATATATATATATATATATATATATATATATATATATATATATATATATATATATATTATATATATATATATATATATATATATACATATTATTACATATATTTGTATCAGGGAAAGCTATTCAAGCAATAAGTACTCTTGTAAATTTGCAATTTAAGTAATATTTTTTGAGCACTTTGTAATTTGTACCTCCTGTGTACCCTGCAGCTCTAAAAACCACCGTACCCTGTACTGAAAATTCCCACTCCTGAGCCTTTGTGCCTGGTACTTGTGTTTATACTGCAAGCAATTTCTTGGCCTTTAATCTCTGCCAATATTTTTATTTCTTTATCATCTTCTACGTACGATACCTCTTTGATAAACAACCTTCAAAACAACCACTACATGAACGTAAAGCACGTCATTTATATTATTATTATTATATAACATGCATATATTATTATTATTATTATATTATATTATATATTATTATTACATATGCGATATATATATATATACATACATATTATTATTATTGCCATTATTGGTTGTTAATATTGAGTACATACATACATCAGATTACAGATAGAGAAGTACAGATATATATATTATATTACATATTATTATTATATATATATTATTATTATATATTATTATATATTATTATATATATATAAGATACATATTATATATTATTATTATTATTATATAGAGTTATATATACATATATACATACACATATTATTATTATTATATTACATATTATTACATATATTACATATTACATACATTGAAATAGATATATAGTTATATTATGGTATATATATATATATATACATATATACATATATATATATATATATTATATATATATACATACATATTATCATATATATATATATATATTATATATGCAAGGAGTCAAAGCCCAAGGTCATCTTTGTCAAATCTTTTCATTATCACTGTATTAACTCATCAAAGAGTTATTACATATATATATATACATATATATACATATATTATAATATAATATATACATATATACATATATATTATTATTATATACAAAGATATATATATATATATGCTATTGTTGGTTGCTATTATTATATATATATACATAAGGTTATTGAAGTATATTACATATACAGCTATGGTTAGCCAGCCAACCGCGTGAACAACCTGGAGTTACTAATGATAACACAAAAACTCTCATGCAGACACAGCACCCCTTGTGCACATGAGGGCGTCAAAGCAGGGCGGCTACGCGGAGTGACAAGTTCCTCGAGCACCTGCAGCTGTGGCAAACTATAGAAATTATATAAAGCAACCAACATCAAAGCCGCAAAGAGCAGGGCCGCGAAGTGGAAAGTACGGTACAGTTTATAAGTCTTTTCCTTGACTCGACCCTGTCCAAAGCCGGGTGAAACCAGAGCCCCCCAGATATGAGAAGGTACCTGGCGGGCCAAGGGTTGGATGAGGCCCTGTATATTGGAGTAACTGGCAACGTAAAGAAAAAGTCGCAGCTCCAAATACAACAACTCCCCAGTTTTGAGGTCGCCCTAGCAAACCGTTGATGTGAGGTTTCCAAGACATTTTTTTGTTTATGTTAAAGCTAAGATGCTATATTGTCAACAGGAGAGAATAGAGAAACCATTGAAAGAGATAGGAAAGTTGGAAGGTGTTTTAGAGAGGGAGACGTAGAAGTTGAGTTTTAAAGAATTAAATTTCAATGTTGAGACGACTCCCAACGGAAATTCTATCCAGATCACCAAGAATCGGAAAGATTAAGACGAGGCAATTCTAGAAGCAAAAGAGGGAGCAGAATTGAAATGAGTTGAAGAAATAAGTTACCGAGTCATCGGCATACGAGTGGTAAAGTTAGATGTAAAGCAGAGAAGACTAATGAAAGTAAGAATAAAGTAGGAGATAAGACAGAACCCTGAGGGAACACCACAATTGACAGAAGAAGAAGAAGACCTATCAACAGCAGCCGATATTGAGCGATTTGAGAGAAAAGCTAGACATGCTTAAGCAAAGAGAAGTGGAGGAAACACAGAAAGAGCTGAGTGGTGACGCGTGCCATACCTGGTATCAAATGCTTTTGATATGTCAAGCGCCACTACGCAAGTCTCCCCTTAGTCTGTGGGCGGAAAACCATAAATCATTAAGATAGGAATGTATCACCAGTAGACCTCAAGCGCCGAAAGCCGTACTGGCGATCGGAAGAAGTGAATGAGATCCCAGATTATCTAAGAAATGAGTGTTGAGGGGTTTCAAAAATCTTAGATAGGATACAAGTGAGAGCTATAGGGCGATAGTTAGAATGATCAGATGGCTTCCTTTTTCGGAATTGTCTGGACATTTATGCTTCCAACACTGAGGGTTAGTGTTAGTGTTTGAGACATAGAGAATATAGCTGAACGAGGGAGGCCAGCACAGAAGCACTCCCCTCAAAAAGACGTGGGGAGGGAATGCCATCCGCCACCCGCCCTAACGTTCGAGGACTCTAGGAGTCCATGCACCTCGATCAAATGTAATCACAAGAAAAGGCATAGGACACCTGAGAGAGGGGAAGGAGAGGAAGAGGAATGTGCCTGAATCGTCCAGGGTTGAGTTAGAGGAAAATAGAAGACAAAGGGATTGGGCCTTTTCAGCTGGAGAAGAAGGCAAACAAACCATCAGATCGCATAGTAGTGAAAGGCAGATTTGCAGTTGTTAATAGAGATGTTTTTGGCAAGAGGTCAGAAAGATTTGCCAGTAAGTAGCAGAACCAAGGAGGTTAGCGCACTTCTGGGTTTGATTGAAAGCCCGCTTTGCCTTCGTCGAAGAGTATCCCCGCAAACGAGGAGTCAGCTGAACAGAAAATTAGCAAGAAGATAGAGAACAGAATTTTTCCGCCCCTGATACGCTGGTTCTAGCCTGTGGCCAGAGAACAAGCACGATCAAACCATGGGATTGCGAGGAGAGAAAGATTTAGTCGAAGAAGGAACAAACCTGCTCATCCCATCAACGGTTACAGCTCCCACCTTATCGGGAGAGCCGCAGCGTCACCAGAGTCAAAGCAGTCATTCAAATTATGGTTAGGTAGAAACGACGCATGGCCCCCAATCGGCCCGATCAAAGTGCCATAAAAAACGCGTAGGGCAGGATTTTGTTGGAGAGAAAGTATTAAAACTAAGAGATATGGTGTTGTGGTCGTATTTACCAATAGAGGCGGTGGTGTTGGTATCAGAGTAGAGAGAAGATCAGTGCGGAAACATATATATATCATCAACCATTTTTCCCCAAGACAAGGTAAGGTGCGTAACATGTACCAGAAACAGAAAAGTAGTGGAATTATGACACAAGCTGAAAAGAAAGCCCAGCCTTACCTCTCTTTCTTTAATACCTATTAGTGGGAACTCGGCGGCACCGAAAATCCACCCTAGAGCTTCACGAACCGCACACCCTCACTATGGCATATTTTCCTCCGCCAATGTGGGTTCACTTTCGGGCTGCGGGCCACAACCATGGCACCTCCCCAAACCCTGCTACATGGATTATGCACTTTCTCGCCCTGCCAAACTCACCTTCACTCTCTCTCCAGCATTCTTTGCCGACTCTAATCCACTTTTCTTCGTCTCCCAGCCAGTTTATTCCCAACACACTCACTACCATACATCCGTTTAACCAAACGACTATCATCCATTCTTTCACATGACTATCTAAACATTTATTTATCTCATTTATCCCTTTTTCATACCATACAACTTTGTAATACGTTCATTCCTCACTAAATAATTTTCTCACACCTAACACGCTCCCTAAGATTGTCCATCTGGAGTTTAGACCATACCTCTTATTCCAGACCATAGTCTTACCACTATACATTAACACAGGTAACAACTTACCATCACGGCAAGACACTAGCGCACTCCAAGACTTAGTCCTCTTTACATCCACCAAAAAGAATTTATTGCACCAGCCTTCCTGCATCTCACCCTACCTACACACTGGGCATCATCCGCCCCTTTCGTCCAACATATCCTAAATATTTAAACTCCAGTCACTTGTTCAGCTGCTCAAATTATCTAAAGAAGAATAATCCTCACACTGAGACCAAGGTCCCCACCATAACCATAACCCTGCTCTTTAGATCTACGTTTAGCCAAACCAATCCTTTGCACACACCTTCCAAATCTTTTTCACCAAACTCTCCTCAAACTCTCTCTCAGATTCACCTCAGCCAAACCACATATTATATGGGCCTATATATATATATATATATATATATATATATATATATATATATATATATATATATATATATATATATATATATATATGTATGAGACAGATTGGTGATTGATTTGGAAGTTGTATAACAAAACGTTTGTGGAGAGTGGCATAGTTCGAGGGATTGAGGAGGCTTCAATACATTATTATACCTTTATATAAGGTGGCGGGAAAAAGGTAACGTAAGTATTATAGGGTAGTAATTAGTTTGGTTGAGTGCTGTAAATATATGTTGATATTATTTTGGTCGAAAGAAAAATGGAATGAGCAAAGAACTAATTTGTAGTTAGTCATAAAGCGTTTAGAAGTGGTAGAGATGTGGATCAAATCTGTGCATTGAAACAAAATGATTTTGGATAATAAATGAGAGAGAAGAATAAAATTGTATTTAGATTTATGAATTTGCAACAGGCGTATAATAGGATTAA
>JABUQX010067296.1:17500-20493 GCA_015478945.1 Trachelipus rathkii
AGTAAAAACTTTATAAAAAAAAAAAATTTTGGTTTGCATATGAATGAAATCTTTGTTGATACAAAAAACTCCCTCCCTCCTTTCTTCCAATTAACACTAAACTGAGCAAAAAAAAACCGCTTTGATCTGCGCATGCGTTTGCCGCCTTCATTTGCGCATGCGCGACTCAAATCTGTCAAATAAGATATATTATATTTAGTTTGTTGGTTAATTTTTAAGTTTGTTTACGAGATTTAAACCTTTTATAGTCAATTCTCAAATTTTAGTTGCAAGGGATTTGATTCTTCTATTTGGTTTTCAATTTAGATATATTTGTAGGACCTATTTCTGAGCCCTTAATATGTACATATATATATATATATATATATATATATATATATATATATATATATATATATATATATATATATATATATATATATATATATATATATATATATATATATATATATATATATATATATATTTTTTTATATATATTTCTATATATAAATTATATATATATATATATATATATATATATATATATATATATATATATATATATATATATATATATATATATTATATTATATGCTATATATATATATATATATATATATATATATATATATAGCAGCATATATATTATATATTATATATATATATATATATATATATATATATTTTTATTACATATATTTATAGATACATATTATGCTATATATATATAAATTACAATCATTACATATAATTATTATAAATATATATATATGTATACATATATTTATATTTATAGATATAATATCTATATATATATAAATAGATATATATATATATATATATATATATATATATATATATATATATATATATATATATTCTATAGATATATTTATACATATATATATATTATATATACTCAGCTTAAGTAAATATATATATATATATATATATATATATATATATATATATATATATAAAGATATAGATATTTATATATATATATATATATATATATATATATATATATATATATATATATATATATAGTAATCCTGTCCTTAAAATAAAGTTAACCGATATATATCGAACGAACGATGTAATCGATTTTTTCGATTATTTCAAGGCAATAGTGTGAAAGTTGCCAATAACATTTTTTTTTTAACTAAAGGAATACCCAAGATTAAATCGCAAAGATGGAAAGAGTCAGGGTCTCTCGGCCTCAGCGGGGGACGACGGGGGGGACTTCGTCCCCCCCTCTGTCCCACCGTCGGCTCAAGCCCCTTAATAAAAAAAATAAAAAAAAAATAAAAATAAAAATATAACATAAAAATTAACATGGAGTTTTAGCTAACACGTGACACTGCAGGGCTGTCACGAGCAGCGTTCGGCGATTTTCGATATCATGCCTTTGCTGTACTCTTTAGAGGAGGTGTGCCCATATATATATATATATATATATATATATATATATATATATATATATATATAAAGAGAGAGCAGTATATTAGGATATATATATATATATATATATATATATATAAAGGTCGTGTATATATATATATATATATATATATATATATATATATATATATATATATATATATATATTCAACTTCCTATTAAAGGAGTAGTGCATATATATATATATATATATATATATATATATATATATATATATATATATATAAAAGATATATATATATATATATATATATATATATATATATATATATATATATATATATATATATGTGTATATATATATTTGTGTATATATATATATATATATATATATATATATATATATATATATATATATATATATATATATATATATATATATATATATATATATATATCAATCGTCGAGTATCGGAATATGTTACTTGATCGATCCAGAATTTATTTTTCTCACTCTGGAAGTTGATGTGGGCCTCTGCCCTTTTCTCCCCACAGGGGTATTTATATATATATATATATATATATAGCAGTTGTACATATATATATATATATATATACAGCATCATATATATATATATTATATATATATATATATATATATAAATATATACAAAGGTATATATATATATATATATATATATATATATATATATATATATATATATATATATATATATATATATATATATATATATATATATATATTTTTATATATAGCATATATATATATATATATATATATATATATATATATATATATATATATATATATATATATATATATATATATATATATATATATATATATATATATATATATATATTTGTGTCACAGGCTCTAAATGGTTTTATTATGATGATGACTCAAGGAGGAAAGCTTCTGTTCATTTCTGACAACGCTGCAGAATATTTAGGACACTCTATGGTAAGACGATTGACAAAATCAATGAATAAAAAATAATTAAAACACTTATAGATATACTGCTAAGCAAATAGATAAAAAGAAATAATAGATAGATAGATAGATAGATAGATAGATAGATAGATAGATAGATAGATAGATAGATAGATAGATAGATAGATAGATAGATAGATAGATAGATAGATAGATAGATAGATAGATAGATAGATAGATAGATGGAAATAATAGCTTTGACATTTTCTTTTAATATCATTACCAGGAAGATCTTCTAATTCATGGCGACAGCGTTTTCGACATCATCGACAAACAGGATCACGCTGCAGTTCAGTCCGAACTTGTTCGAGGGTCACAGCCGTCTATCCCGACGGAGGAGGAGCGATTTTTCCTCTGTAGGATGAACGTTTCGAGGAATGCTCGCCGTCAGATGAGGTTCGGGGATCAAAAGGTAATGCATATTCTCCTATATATATACATATATATATATATATATATATATATATATATATATATATATATATATGAAAGCGGCGCACGAAAACGCGAAAGCGTTTCAATGATAAAGAAACGGTTAAACACCCAACTGAATGAACGAAGGCACACCGAGTAGATTGAACGTAAAGCAACG
>JABUQX010067297.1:0-7500 GCA_015478945.1 Trachelipus rathkii
TATATAATAATATATATATAATTATATATATATTATATATATATATAAATATATTATATTATATATTAGTACTATTATTATAATATGGTTTGCTTGTTATTTTTTGTTAATAAGAATATGAATAAGTTACTTTTTCATACTGCAGAAAATGATGCGATTTTATTTAGACTAAGTGTACCTATGGTAATCCGATAAACTTTTTTTTTCATATCAATTTTTTTATGGATTGCTTTCACTTTACCTACTTTACGTCTACTTTTTTTCGTCCAGTTACATTTATGTTTCTAATAATTGACCCTGTATCTTAAAATAATACTTTCTATTCGTTGATATTAGTTCCAGATAATCTAAATTCAGACTATTCCACAATTCTTATTACCATAATGGTAATAGATAAATTTTTATATTTAGGCTTATGCTAATTTCCGAATCCATCATTATTTTTTACAAATATAATATGTATATCTAATAAATGGGTATATCAAATTGAATATATGCCTATATATTCCAAAAGTACGAGCTATTCTTGTTTCCAATTTTAATAATTCAAGATATTCCCGACATCTTAAGTGGTTACCGCTATATATGTTATCGCAAACATATTTAACTACAGGTGTACTTGTACTCAATTGGTGTTCACTGGCATATCTATAGAAAGATTCATTTTTACGTCATTTAGAGGACTTGGGAATGGGAAAGTCAGAATTGGCTCTTCTATGTCATATGAAGGCCATGGAGCTGGTTGATATTTTGAAGAACAAGCGGGAACCGCTGCAGCTATCCCAAAGGGTGGTCTTCCAACTTCTTACAAATATTTTGTGCCATAAGTGGTAGCAAGTAAATACTTTTTAATTTTTTGTTTTATGAAAATAATTTCTGTTTATTTTATATATATGCATATATATATATATATTATATATATAATATATAATATATATATATATACTATAGTATATATATTAGTATATATTATATATATATATATATATATATATATACATCAGCACAAGTGGCGTATCCAGGATTTTTTTTCGGGGGGCCAGACAAAAATCGTTTCTTATAGTATATATATATATATATTATATATATATAATATATATATAATATATATAGTATAGTATTATATATATATATATTATATAATTATATATATATAATATATATATATATATATATATATATATATATATATATATATATATATATTATAAATATTAATATATATATATTATATATATTATTATATATATATATATAATATATATATATATATATATATATATTATATTATATATATATATATATATATATATAATATATATATATATATATATATATATATATATATATATTATAACCGTATATTATAAAGTGGAAAGGACCAAATATTAAATTTCTAAGAAAAATGGGCAATAATTTTTTAATAATATGTTTCTAAAATCATCTTACGTGAAGGTTACTTTATCGCCAGGATGAGAGTGAAACAAAGTCCGAGATAACATCTTCAGTTATTATGTCAATATTTCGATGTATGTAAGGAGGGCAAGTCCATTAATCTTTCATTCTCCAATAGTATTTCTCAATGTAAGGTTTTTAGGAAGTTATATATTTGTAAAAACTTCCTTTCTAGCTGGAAGGCAGTGTCATGGTAAAATTGTCAATATTTGCAACAAGAAGATGTAATATTTGTAAATTGTGACTTCGAACAAAAAACTAGTACGTCTATGCTGTTTTTGGACGATCTTGCTGTGTGCCATTTCCAACTTCCAATAAAATCCCATTATTCTTTTACTTAAATCCCAATTGGGGCTTTTTGAGTATCTTCTTTTGTAAAATTTACCAATCTTTTATCTTCTCATATAGCACATAACACCTGTTCGGTTATGACAAATTTGCAAGAGATATAATTTCTTTATGACTTAAAAACCTCTCTCCTAATGCGATATTAAATCCATTCCAAAATGGTATAAAAAATGGGATTGTGCGATAAAATGTCGTGTGGGTCAGAAGTTAGAATGTTGGGTCTGTATTTTGGAATTTGTTAATTCTTGGTAAAGCAAGTTTTCCAAATCCCCAGCTCTAGATTCAGTAATGCGCTTGACACATTCTTCAAAACCAATATGCTGAACAATCCTAATGTTGTCATTTTCTCGTGATGGCTTCAAGTTTAACGTTTTAAGTTAGATTCACTTCAAATTTAATTGCACTTCACCAAATCAATAACTCGTGTGTTCAGCAATCATTTTGAAGAGATTGTATGGTTAACGTAATAAAGTCATGTTAAAGACCACAAAATGGAAGACCAGTAAAAGATTCACTATAAACCATTGTTAAGAATTTTTGAATTAAGTTAGCTTTTTTGACAGCTCTTTAACTTCACTTCACATTTATTTGCTCTAAAGTTGGATTAATTCATCGGGTTTTATCATGCTCTTTAAATACTAAATCGACTCATTCCGGCTGTCTCCAGTGAGTTTAGCAAACTTTTTTTAATCTTTTCTTGCTACTCTTAGGAATAAGTTCTTCTATTTTTTCTTCAAACCACTTTTGTCCTCTTAGCACTTGCAAGAAAAAATGTAAAACATTCTGATATTATTCCAATTGCACATTCGAATATTCTGAACTTTAGAAGCGTTTGTGAGGCATAAATTTAAGCAATGCAAAAAGCCGTGAGTATAAATAGCTTTGTGAATTTTTCCTTTATTACTTTCTGAGCACCACTGAAGTCGCTACTCATTCCCCTGTCCTCTTAGATTATTCATATCCCAACCAAGTTCAGTTACTTTTTCTTCAATTAATTTTGCAAGACTTATTCCCATCAAATCATTTATTGAGACGAATACAAAAGAAATCTTAGACCGGTAAGAGTATCAATATTAACGTAACGCACACACACGAAAATTGTTCCTTCTGGAACACATCGGTCATCTCACATCGGCTAAGACATTAAAAATTTACTTTTTTATTTTATTTTGCACAATTTTACGTGAATGGATGCGCAAATGATTCGCAATTAGAGCATCTTCGGACTGTGAACTGGTAATACATGGCATTTTCTAGCAATAGTTTTTTAAATGCTTCCTGAAAGAATAATGGTCCTCCAGCATTAGCACGATATTTTAACAGACTCCGAAAATCGTCATCCGTTTCCCACAGGCCAAGAGAGTCGATTCGACCTGAGTCCATGATGTCCCACGTAACGATTTATTTTGCTTACCACAGAATCGATTTGTTTCAACAATTGGAATTAGCCGCTTTCTACTTTCTTCGGCCTCCCTTTTTTCTTTCTGACTGTCAATCTGTTTATCGATGCTCTCGATTTTTCCTTGAACTCTTTTCTACAGCAAATCTCTTTCTACCGATTCTTTGTGATATTTAGTTCCCTCGTGTTTTTTGAAAGATTCAATGGCTTTCCTTTAAGTTTGAATACGGTCTCGAGACAAACACCCAATTCCTGGTATTTTCCTTTACCTTCTTCTTTTGTTTCCCAAAACAATACACAATGTTGAGCATAAACCCCACGTTTTAATCAGAGTAAGCCTAACCAACTTAATCTCAAGAAACTTTCTTTGAAAATATCTTTCCCGACCTTTGCCTCCCTGAGCAGGAAATATATATTTTGAATCTAGTTTCCAGAGATATTTTAATATTTCCACTTTTTTCTTATTGCTAAATATAAACCGTACCTATGAAATTGCCAACTGTCGTTGAGATGAACAAATCCATTCTGTATTCCTTGATTGCGCCTGACTATAGACGCTTGTGGAGGAAAACATCACCGTGCCTACTTGAGATTTTTCAGCTGCTATCGCAGTTACAGAAGTTCCAGACGAAACTGAATTTCTTCGAGTCCGAACAACCTCACTCTTGAATAATCAGGAATCTTTATTCTATAGTGCTTGTTTTTTTTGTGGAAAAGTCTACAATATCTGTTCTTTTCATATATTTTTTTTTATTTTTTTAAATTGAACAACAACAAGAAAAAAATGTTAAACACAAAGTACAAAACTATAACTATTCACTAGCAACTTGATATTTTACCCTTAAAACAATAGATCGATAGCTTTACACAAACACCACAATGTTATCTCATTAGTAAGAAGGGTTGGTGTTTTTTGAGAAAAAAAATTTAAAATTTTGATTTTTTGGATTTTTTTTCAGATTCGTGACGTTACGCGAAATAAAATTTATAAACAAACTTTTTTTAAGTTCGATATAGTATTATTTTTGAAGTGAATTTATTTCTCTATGTAATCAAAATCTTTAAAATCTTACAATGGAAACAATGAACAGCAACACTAAAGAGTGCGAGTTACAATGCCAATAGTTTGTTGAAAATTGAAAAATATATATATTAAAAACTTCATAATTTATATAAATATTATCGATATTGGGAATCGGATAATTTTAATAGTGAATAAAGGGTCGATTAATACTTAATAGTAATCACCTGATATTATTTGTAATATTGATAATGTTACATCAAGAAAATAAATGAAACCTGTTTGAAACATGATCCTTTGTTGACAAAAGTGTAGAAATTTGGAACAGAGTAGCCTTGCTGTTAATATTATTATTTTATTTTTTTATTTCTATTGAAGTTAAATCACTTACATATACAAAAAAATTAAATATATATAATATATATTATATATATATTATATAGTTTATAATATATATAAATATATATATATAATAATATATATATATATATAATATATATATATATATAGGCAACTTATCCTTTAAAAGGCTTAGTTAATCCGATATGATATCGAAACGAACGATGTAATCGAATTTTTTTCGATTTATTTCAAGGCAATTAGTGGCGTTAAGGTTGCCAATAAAGTTTTTTTTTTTTTTAACGAAAGGGAATACCCAAAATTAAATCGCAAAGAGGAAAAGAGTCCAGGGTCTCTCGGACTCAAGGGGGGGACAACGGGGGGGCACTTCGTCCCCCCCCTCTGTCCTCCGTCGGCTCGAGCCCCTTAAAAAAAGAATAAAAAAGAAAATTATAAAAAAATTAACATATAAAAATTAACATTATAAAAAAAAGCAACTTGTGGAAATCTCGGGATCTTTCTATTGGTGTTTTTAGCTACACGTCACACGCATGTGCACAAAGCAGGTTTCCTTGCGATCTTCGATTATCAACACCACTTTATGTTAACTTTCCTTTTATAGAAAGTGCCCTTTCTATATATATATATATTATATATATATATATATATCCTACTATATATATAACTATATTATATATATATATATATTATATATATATAATAATATATAATATATATTATATATATAATAATATAAAAGGCAAAAAAATCGAAAAAAAATCAAAAAATCAAGTGAAAAAATTAGTTGATTTATATCACTTGTTTTTTCCGTGCCATCCCTGCTAGTAAGTAATGATGAGCAGAGAGAGAGAGAGAGAGAGGAGAGAGAAGAGAGAGAGAGAGAGAGAGAAGAGAGAGAGAGAGAGAGAGAGAGAGAGAAGAGGAGAGAGAGATCTGTCAAATATAATATATATATAAGATAAAAATAATCGACGAATATAAAAAATAGATAATATTTTATATATATATATATATATATATATATATATATATATATATATATTATATATATATATATATATATATATAATATGAATATATATATATATATATATACATATATATAATATATATATAATTATATATATATAGCTATATATATATATATATAATAAATATATATATATATATATAATAGTATATATATATATATATAATATTATATATATATATATTATATATAATATATATATAGGTTAAAATTATGGACGTTAATTAATTTAACCTCTGCACTTCATATTATTAACGGATATGATACTTAAAAATGTTTAGCGTCTAAATAAATTTCGGGTGGGGCCATGGCTCCCCTGGCCCCCTGGCCCCCCTGACCCCTTGGGGGGGGGGCCCTGGCCCCCCTGGCCCCCCTGGCGCCATGGCCCCTCTGGCCCCCCCTGGATACGCCACTGTATGTAATGATATAGGTAGTATTATATATATTATATATATTACCTAATATAATATAATATTTAATAATATATATATATATAGTATATAATATATATATATATATATATATTTATATATTTAATTAGTATATATATATATATTTTATATTATAGTTATATATACTATATTATATACTATATATATATTATATATATATATTATATATTTTATTATATATATATATATTATAAATATATATAGTATTATAATATAGTATATATCAGGGACGAATCCTTATTGCTTGCTTAGCATGCGGCACATGCTTAAGATTAATATCTCAATACATTCACAACACAATGGCACAATATTATATATATATATATATATATAGTTATATTATATAATATATATATATATAATATAATATATATATATATATTATATATATATATATATATATATATATATATATATATATATATATAATATATATATATGATATATTAAATATATAATTTAGTAATCTGAAAAAACAAAGCTTACTTTCAAAAATCTGATAATTGAGTAGTGAATTATCGTAACGGTTCTTCACTTAAAGATAAACTCTGCCCTCCTGTTCTTTCTGAAGAAATTTCTGTACCACTCCTCTTAAATGTTGATCGAATTTTAAGTCATCAAGTCATGATGCACATGCGAAATTTAAATTTAAAATTTTGTATTGAGTGAAAGAGCTTACAGAAAGCATCCCTACTAGAATCTGGTGCCTTCTGCAACCATGAATATTTTTTTCTATTCACTTTTATATTTGGAGTGACTATTATTATAGGGTGACTCCCACTTAGGTATTTAAAAAAAAAAGAAGTGCCAAACACGCGAAAATTGCAAAGCCTATTTCTCCATTTTTAGTTATTTTTCCTCTTTTAACCTAATTCAAAAATTTAATTAAAATATTCGCATTATTTTCTGTATTTATCAATATATTATTTTTAGGTAAATTTCGACACAATTTCTATATATAGAATGAAACCTTTCTTTCATAATTTATGGTTTAAATTTTTGAAATTTAGCCATGAAATAGCCAATGTGGCAACCGGAACGGAATATCAGAAAAATATCATAATTATTCGTGATATTTCTTTGAAAGTTAAGTTTAAAAGTTAATAATGAAATGAACGAGCATTAAAGACTCCGAATTGCGTTTTTCGTCTCGCTCAGAGCATTTGCTTGCTGCTAAGTTTCCGCAAGCTTTTATAGTGTTTTCGCCGTGAGTAATTTCATACGCGAGCACCTACTTACCATATTAACCTTCTCAGAAAGGCAGGCGCTTGAGTTACGGCAGGCATCGTATCGTCTAGCAAAATTTCTATTCACGTTGGCTGCTCAAGAAAGCTTGTATAATATAAATTTGAATTTATATTAATAGAAGCGGTTAAAAGAAAGAGTAATTATCTACGTTCTTTATTTCCAAATTCACAGTTATAATAACATTTCA
>JABUQX010067297.1:10000-27027 GCA_015478945.1 Trachelipus rathkii
GAAATTTTTTCCTTACACGTTTTTTACATTTCCTTGAATAAAATTCCTCAGGTTTATGGGTCGAAAACTTGGATTAATGTATGTTTTTTAAGCTTCAAGTTTTACATTTAATGTTAAATTTTCAATTTACTGCTATTCTCTTAATGTTAATTTATGAAAAAGTCATGGAGTTTTTTAATCTTATTTGTATAGAAAAAAGGGTTTTGTCTTGCATTGCTAAATTATATATTGGACTAAATTAAATAACCATCTTTCGAATATAAATATCATATATATAAAGAATAATAGACTTAACAAATATAATAACAATTATAATACTATATATATATATATATATATATATATATATATAACTATATATAATATATATAATAATATATATATTATATATATATTATATATTTATGATATATAATATATATATATATATATATGTAAAAACACTTTTATGCCGACAACTGTGCACACGTTTTATACGTACATGTGTGCACTTATTTACGTACATGAGTGGTTATAGTTATGTAAGTGCGTACATACGTTCATGTGCATATGCACATGAACGTATGTACGCACTTACATAACTATAACCACTCGTGTACGTAAATAGTTGCTCTTTGGGCGGCGTGTGACAAACACACACCCACACACAGATAGAGGTCATATTTTAGTTGTTGTTGTTTGATGATGCGTTTGCATGTTATCTAATATATATACCTATACATATTAATTAATATATACATAATACACTCATATATATATATATATATATATATATATATATTAATATATATATATATATATATATATATATATATATATATATATATATACCACAACAAAAACAAATCAAAAAATAAACACCAACACCCAAACAAACCGCATTATATATAATAATATATATATGCTCTCCCTAATTGAAGGGGATTGAGACATCGGATAGATTTCAAACTTGGCTCACATATAACTGATAGTGTCAGCTTCTGGGCATCAAGGTTTCATGCTGCTGCACTCCTACAAAGTGGTGGGGGGGGGTTGAACTGAACATCCTAACTTTGGATGTGGCATCAGCTTGATAGGAGATAAGCTGACGGTTTGTTTCAGCGAAGGATTCGGAGGCATGGAAGAGTTCTGAGTCTGAAGCGGCTGATGATACGGATCACTGTGCGGTTTCGGCACCGATGTTGGAGCCGAATCTTGAAATCTGCATACATATGTATAATAACCCGAGTAAGGTGTTTTTTTCTATCTAAGGAATCCTTAGACATCCTTGAGGGTTCCGTGCGAAGAAAGAATAAATAAATAAAGCTTAGAATCCAGTTGAGGGTTCCGTGCGAAGAAAGAATAAATAAGCAAAGCAAATGGTAATGCTTAAGAGAGAAGATAAAGGCTGGATGAAGAAGGAATATAAACAAGGTAGAGAATTATCAAAGTGGGCGATAACGCCCCTTTGTGGGCGCTGGAGGCCTAGAGGGGGCGGTAGGGGCCTAGAAAAAAATGGGGGTGTTTAAGTTATTTAGTAGGGGTGATGGCTGATTTGTAATTTCATCTACTTAAATATTTTAAATTCATGAAATTAAATACCTGCCTACTTACACAATCATGGCGTTTTGTAGTAATGTTTTGAGTTCAATATTTCTGGCCTCTGTTTCATTGTATTACATTCGTTAGTTTGTATACTATAGTATACTATATATATATATATATATATATAGTATAGTATATATATATATAGTATATATATATATATATTATATATATATATATATGTATATATATATTTATGTTATATATGTTTAATATATATATATATATATAGTAATATAATATTTGTTCATTTGTGGTTTTAAGTTTTGGTAAAGTAAAAAAAATTGGGGCGCGCTGTAAAATAATTGATTCTTCAAAGTGGGCGGGTAGAGCGAAATAGGTTTGAGAACTCTGGTAGAGATGGAGAAGGCATATGATGCGGTGCACTGTGCCGGAGCCTCTGCTGGTGCCAGAGTTGAAATCTGGTTACAAACATATAATAGACCGAGTAAGATATCTTTTCCTATGTAGACAAACCTCTAGAGCTCTATTTTGGGGGTGTCAGCATTCTAAAAGATGTCTAAGTATCCCCTTAATTAAGGGGTTTCAGACGGAAAAGGAAGAAATAAAGAAGACATATGGAATCCGTAATAGAAGAATATGAGAAAATATGAAGAAGGAACAAGAACAAGGCAGATATGGAGAAGGCACATGATATAGAGCACAATACTGGTGTTGGAGCTGGAGAATGTGCGGTGTGGTGCTGAGTAAACATATATTCGTTTAATATACCAATATTTGTGTCATTTTCCATGTTTCTGACGCGACAGATCACGAATTTGGTATTTTCAAGTTGCTGCGGAGATTCTGAACACCCACCTGGAATGTGGTCTCTGAAGAAAAAACTTGCTTTTACCAAGTCTAATGTATGTTACATTAATCCATATTTACTGAAATGACGAAGAATGATTTTCTGAGGAATTTGAAAGGGTAAGACACCCACACGAAATGGGTTCAGAACCCCCGAAAAGGGGTTTTTAACCTTAAAAATGAAATTAATTCTTCTAATAATAAATAATTACATAATATGATCATTGTGTCAGTCTCAAGTCTCTTTTTTTTTTTGGCACACGTAAACTAATACCTTTCTTTTTTATGATGAAATATTTAAATTATGATTAAAGTTTTTATTTTTTAATTTATTTTAAAACTTGTAGTTAACATTTATATTTTGTTTAATTTTTGTTTTATTTATTTATTTTTAAAATGTTTCAAAAATTATTAAAATCGTTTTATAATTTTATTAAAACTTTTTACTTTATCGACCTAAGGCAGTAAATCAGTAAAGCAGTAGCGCAAATGCCCCACAACAGCCCCCCTCTTAGCCGGAAATGCGCTATTGCTTTATTGGCTTACTGCTTTTGGATCACTAAAGTACATATTTTTATTTTATGTCTCAAGCTTTTTCGCTCTAATTTGTTCCTGAAAGATATTTTTTCTTTTTTAACAAGTTGTTCAAATTTATTTAGACCATTAGTCAAACAAAATGATAGACCCAGGTTCGGAACTGATTATACTGGAGAATGTGAGCTATTCTCTCTTTAGTCTTAGCTTCATCTTACTGAGACGTAAAAATGAGTACATCCCATCCTTGAATAGAGCTCAGCCCTTGAGCGTTGATGTTAATTGTAAAGAGAAAAAAATCTATGTATTAGAATATATTCTTTTAACTCCCAGAATATCTTAGGTATATGTTCTTTTATTTTTTCTACAGCCATTCTCTCTCTCTCTCTCTCTCTCTCTCTCTCTCTCTCTCTCTACTCTCTCTCTCTCTCTCTCTTCTCTCTCTCCTCTCTCTCTTTTATATATATATTATATGGGATATTATAGTATATATATATATATATTATCTATATATATATATATAATATATATATATATATATAATAGTATAGTATATGTAATATATATATATAATATTATATATATATATAATATATATATATATATATATATATTATATATATATTATATATATATAATATATATATATATATATAATTATATAGTATTATATATATATATAATATTATCAGGCTGCGGAGTCGTAAATAAATTTTTCGACTCCGACTCCGACTCGACTCTTTAATTCAAATTTGGATTTTCGACTCCGATCCGACTCCGACTCACTTAAACAAAATTTTTCGATCCGATCCCGACTCCCACTTAAAAAAAATTAGACTCCCGACTCCGATGCCGACTCTCTTTAGCAAAAATTTTCGACTCCGACCTCCGACTTCGAATCCAGCAGTCAAATTTAAAATTTCGACTCTGACGAACCTCTGGCTTACAGAGTTACAGTAAACATTTTTTTTTGTTTCAACTTTTATTTTTTTTTTGCTTGCTTTTGAAGAATAAGAAAATATATCCACTTTCCACAATGAATTCAATCCCCAAATGCTAGTATCGGTAAAGTACCGGTAAAGACATAAGAGATGCGGGTTGCAAGATACATGAAAACCATATAATTTTCGTTTCGGAAACAAATTGTATAAAGGTAGATTAATAATGGCAAATGACATTTTATTTTTATTATAGAGTTGCCATAATAAAAGGGCATGATCCAATATTTGGCTCGTGCCACGCCAATTTTCGACCCCCTAAAAATGGACAAAACATCGGAATTAATCAGCCAATTGTTAACCCTATAAACACTAACCTGTAGCTTTTTTTACCCTCTAAAACGTTGTTTCCGGTGCTTTTCTGTGTCTGTAGTGATTCTTTCAGGAATGTTTTCAATATTTTCAAAACCCACGTTTTTGACATTTTTCCGTATTCAACTACCAGAATTTATTTCGAAATGACTTCAAACTTGAAATATGGATAGATAGGTCATTACGCTAAAGTATTGTACAGATTACTTACAATATGCACGAAGTACTTTTGTGCTCAGCGTTGTCCAATTTCCAACCAACCACTTTTTTTTTTTATTTAATGAAAAATTGCGCATATTTTTTTCTGTTGGCCGAGTGGATGAAATTTTTCAGGGAATATGTAATGGTGAAGTGCACATCTGTGACTTTTCGAATTTAAGTATATATAGTGACATTAGATTGAGGGATCTGTTCGGTCGAACAAATTTTCAATAAAAATAAGCTTCTCTTCAATTTTTAAAAGAATTTTTTGTTTTTGAGTATAGAAGAGAAAAATCCTAAGTAAAATAGTATCGGCATCTAGTCCTACTAAACAGAGCTGACAATTTGAATATTGATTGGATGGGTAAGAAAAAATAATTTATAAATTTTTTCATCTTTTCAATATATTTGGTCGGAAAAAAGCTGAAATATGTGGATATTTTTTTTATACATTTACCTGTTTCAACATTCAAATTTTCAGGGCTTCGTATAGATAAGTTTTTTGTTGTATACTCAAAGATAAATTTTTTAAGACCTCTTCAAACATTTTACCTTTTGAAGATATAGTTGACAGAAAAATTGAAATTTTAAGATATAGAAAAAGAAATTATAATAAATAAGACGAGAAAATTTTATTCATTTGCCAGGAAGGAGGTGAGATAAAATATTTAGATGAAAATAATTAAGCTATATATCAGCATATTGGATCAGTCTATATAATCTATTTCTCTCCTATTCAATTAGACTTGAGATGTTTAATCAAATAATATTAAAATTTACTCTCACGGCAATTTTCTAATTTTGTGTGATTCTATTGTAGGAGCATCTTTGGATATTGGAGTTACTTGGTCTAACTTATTATAATAATCTACACGTTGTTTCAAATATCTTTATCAATATAATTAAAAATATATAAATATATTAATATATCAATATTAATATAGAATTACTGGTGAATATATATATATATATATATATATTATATATTATATATTAAATATATAAATGTGTACAATATTTTAATATATTATTCATTAGTGTATATAATTTAAAATAAATATAAATTTATGTAGATGTGTTTATATATACAATACATATATATATAATATATATATATAATATAATATATATATATATATATTATATATTAATATATATATATATATATATATATATATATATATATATATATATAATATATATATATAGTTTCAAATGTTAAGTTTTTAAAAACTTAAAAACCTTTAATATTAAAAGATGAGGAAATATAATCATAATTTTTTTCACAGTCTTTTGTATCAGAATGGCAATGTAGTTTATCAAGTTCTTTTACTCCAATATCTATATTACCTATTTCTGTTAATTGGCATATTTTTTAAAAGCTATACATTTATTCAAAAGTGTATTTTTGTAGAGGATTGTCATTTATTGGATAGTAACCCTCTTTTAAGTAGTTTATTCGAGACAAGGTTTAATCAACTACATGTAGTCAACGGTGTCTTTATCGCTAGCTCCCAATCGCTGTCTCCTATATTGCCATAGAAACATGAACATTCAGTTATTTATTTAGTTTGACCTCAATAAATATAAATAAATACTATTTCACAAACAATAATAAAATATATTATTAAAGATATAATTTTCATTTCTTTACACTAAATGGACTACACAACAAAATCAAAGAAATAAAATTTAATTCATTTAATGCATCTCATATATTATACTATTTCATATGAATCATAGACTCTTTATTCAAAATACCATATTCCAAAATATTATGGACTCTCCAGCCTGGAGAAAGCCCGAAGACTAGTGGCTCCGCCGGAGCAGAGAAATCTTTAATAAGGTCCATAAGTTAAACTAGAGGCCAAGAAGGACCGCCGAGGAGCCGGGATCCCGATGCATTCCCCATATAATAAAATATAATTTTATAATACTTATAAATTAAATTATTACTAATAGGAGGGGATGAAGGTAGAGTTGTAAAATATATCACCCCCTGATCCCTATAGCTAATTACTACGGCATTATAGTTAATATATATATATATATATATATATCTATATATATATATATATATATATATATATATATATATTATTATATTTAAATTAATATATATATGATATATATTAATATATATATTAATATCAGAGCTGGGCAGTATTTTTAAATAGTTAAATTATCTATAAATTTGTATTTAATAAATACATTTTATCGTATTTACATATATTATGTATGTATTTAAAATACATATTTACCTACTTTCAAAAAAGTATTTAAGATATTATGTTTAAAATGCTAATATAAATAAGGATTGTAAACTTATTAATTTAAAACTCAGATATAAAATAAAGTGAAAACACCGTCTTCTTGTTTCAAAAAAATATGATTGCAGCTAGGTTGAAATTTAATTATTTTTGTATTGATATTAACAAAACAAGCTTTGACATCAACCCTGATTAAGGCGCGGATGGTTGTTTGCATAGCTGGAGTAATATTCATTTAATCTATTGATGGTTCGCTACTTTTTATTTTTTTATTATACTAGCATGGCTCAATTTCACAGTGAACGGGAATTTATTAATCCAGTTAATTCCAGGAACATATTTTAAAATTGCAGATAAAATGGTTATAAAATAATAAAATGTATATTCTTGTGTATTGATACCATTATACGCGATATTATCATATCTAAGCACATAAAGCGATAGCTATTATAATCTAAATCTGTACAAAATAGTGTTGTTAGTAATGAAGATTTCTATTAGTGGAGTCGGAGTCTCGGAAATTTCAAGTTTTTTATAAAATACGAACTCTTCGAGTCGAAGTTATGGGAGTATACGAGTTGTTTTAAATCGATTATGGATGTCGGAGTCGGGAGTCGATTAATATTTGTTATAGATTTACCCATTCATGGTCGGTTTGAGCTTTATCTCATATCAAGCTTAATGAACATTCGTAAGGTGCCCGTGCGTCTGTGAAAACTCCAGACTCATACTTTTTCATTATCCGTTGTAAGAGCTGGTTTCCTATCACTGCCTTACCTCAGGCTCCATACTCACTTTCAATGAAGAATTGGTGAGAGTAATACCTACTGTGAATATATACATCTATACAACCTAATATAAGCTACATTATATAAGATATCAGATCATTACAATAATGTATCGACAACACACATAGGGTGCTGTGTAAATATGCTCTATGCAGCCTCAGTCTCACCTGACCAATTACAAACATGTAAGTGAGAAAAATATGATCATTATCATTGTTGGATTACAATAATAAAATACACCAAGTAAGAATACGGATAATAATTTATTGATAAAAATTTAGTCATTTCTAGAAATGTTGTAGACTTGTTAAATGGAAACTTCGATTCAAGATAAGATAGTTAAATAAATGAAAATTTAGTAGAGAAAATACTGAATATTACCTACATTATTTATTGGACTCTAACTAAGAAATAAAATAAATTCATTCAAACAGGTCAGTTAACTTAAACTAAAGTCAACAAGATCTATCAATCTTTGCATATAAGCTTGTGTCGAAACGAATTCAACTAAGGTACAACCTCACAAAAAAGATTCATCCGAGCCATAAATGCATAAGGGAACTTAAGGGTCTAAGGGTGAGAAGGAAACGATTTCTGTTGGATAATTTCATTACCCAAAGACCTATACTGGAGATCTAGGATATAAGTTAAGAAAACTTGCTTTCTAAAATTCTCAGTTTAGGTAGATTCGAAAACTTTGAAAACAAAAAAAGAGGAGAGATAAAACAAATAGTTGAGGTACTGAGTAGTAAATTTAGATTAGGTAAATTTCATATCTTATATTATTCAAGTTCACAGAGTATTGTAATATAAACAACCATTCTGAAGGAATTGTAGTAAAGCTTAGGTGAAGTTTTGTTTTTCAATAAGAATTGTGTAAATGTAAATGTAATCAAGGAACATTAGTGTAAGGTTTTCACTCACTAAAAATCTAAATTGTCCAGAATTCTTTAGATAACTGTAATGATACAGACTCCCCACAGAGGTATCGATTAGTTAATAAGATGAAAGACCATAAATCAGTATGCTTAGCATATACATAAGAATCCAAATTTTAGACGGCCATGCAAATATTAAAAGAGAAGAATAGCAAGAGTTAGAGAGAAAATATACTTTATATAAAAAATGACTGAGGGAAAATATAGTTCCATTGGGGAATCAGTCAGATATAAAATATAACACTTTTAAATATAAAACAAGACTGAGTAATAAATTAATAATTAAATAGAATATATTCTAAATATATTAAAGAGAGGTACATATAAATTAAGTTGAATTTTTAATATGAGTCCTATCAATACTTCACACCCTTCGGGTAGAAATTATATTACTTGTAGAAAAACTTATCCAACTTTTTCTAACAATTTACATTTTTATTTTGCGGTGGAGAGTCCGAAAAGAATTTGTCCTGCCATGAGATCCTTAGCCACTTAAATCAACTTAAATTTCTTTGTGATTTATTTTATTTCTAATTTTATTTTGACTTATTTTTCCGTAGTTTCAATTTATTTTTCTCCCTTTAAACCTTATCCCAATTTGTGTCACTATTTCAATCCAATTCTAATGCCTTTAAAATTCAACATCATAAATTTTAGAAGTGAAACCCCTTTTTTAAAACCTATAATTCGTTTTCATTTCAGAGGTACCAAGTTTCACACCTACTCTCGATCCCAAAAGGTTCACTCACCCTTTCAACTTTCATTCAATTATAGTGTATTTAAAAGGGTACAATTTTCGAATGAGAAAGGGACGGACATTTCTATGTTCACGCTACGTTACTCTTATATCAAAGAAGGATTTGCAGTTCAGGGAGTCTGGATTAAGGTCAAAGAAAAGGTCAACCTCTTACCTATAAATGCTTATTAAAGTTGACATGAAAAAGGTCCTAGACTTACAACCTACAATGCCTATATATACCAAGTTATCCTCATCATAACGCTTTTTTTTTTATTATTTCAAATATTTTAATTATATATTAAGAGTGGAAATCTTGGCTAATTATACGCTCCATCTTTATATATATTTATTTTCTATTTATTCTCAGATCTTTTATTCTATCGGGAAATGTAAAGACAAGGTATAGACGCACTTCAGAGATTGCTTTGCCATTTTAAAGACCATTTATATTAATTTTTTTTTTTTTTGTAGAAATTTTAAAAATTTTTCTAGAACTGGAAAACAAAAATGTAAGATATGTATGATAGTAGATTAAAAATTTCAGTTAGAAAGAGTATAAACTAAATTGTGCCGGGCCCAAGTAGAGGTATGAACATCAAATTTATACATGAAGAGTATAGAGAATGCATTTTCGTCAACTCAACATAAATTGGAACATGAGAGTTATAAGCATATTTTATATAAATAAAAATAATGAGTATTTTTGGTCAATAATCTAAAAAAGTAAGTAGAGATGGGTTCCAGAGATAATTCCTGTAACTTCCTTATTTCACTCAACTTGTCCGATGCCAACCGTCATTATAATCAAATTTTGGCTATTTGAGAGTTCTGAATAACTAGTCACACCCATGAGTTATTTGAGAGCCCATATATTCCTGCTTTGCACCTACTGAATCAAACGTACTTTGATCTTTTCTTTTGTTTTTTCTTCACGAGACAATGAATGATCGAGCTCTTATATTCACGTGCATAAATAGCTCTATACAAAGATGATGTATTTGTTATGCTTGAGATAAATAATGAATAATGAGAATAAAATACCATAAATAAATACCAATGAGAACTACACTAATTACTAATTATATTAAAGAAACTAATTATATCCCACTCATTAATTTTAAAAATAATATCTGACTATATCCTTGCGCTTTCCCTCGATTGAGAGGTGCGCTACAATCACTAGATATACCAGAAAGTCCTAAAGAGCTAGATTATCATGATAGTATAGTACGAATAGGAAAGTGGTTCCCATCTCTCCCATTAACCGTACTTCCCTTCCATATATAATATTTTTTAATTATAAGTGAGAACTCAGATATTTATGTTCAATAATATATATATAAATCTGTGATTACACAGCTTCAGACTTTTGAGAGCAGCGCGAAGGCGAAGAATTTCACGAGGGTGTAATCTTACGTTTTCTAATATATGTATAGATTTTATACAACTTTATTGTAGCTCGTTATGGAGTACATAGCCCCAACAACCATATAATCCCTTCTATAAAAAACCAATTACGCAAGTCTTCATTTACACTTGATTCACAACTAGTTGCCTGATACTCCTTTTTCACTCGTCAGCAAAGGTGTGGAATGCTCTTCATCACATTCTTCACGAATTTCGTTAGTTTTCCTTTATTCTGATTGGAATGAAAGATTGTCATTTCTTGAGAAGTAGTATGATCTTACAAGGACAAATCTTTATCTTTCCATCTCCAGCAACGATTTCCTTTCGCCTCGGTTACAGAGAGTCCCTTTCTACTCTACTTTCTGCTCTATCAGCCATGATCGATTCCCTAGACACTTCTACCACTATTACATGTTTTACGCCTAAACTATATAATCCTAAGTGAGACTATTAATTTTATACCATCACATTCTTATCCTATATGCGCCACTTATCCAAGCGTTTACCTCTTATAATGAAATGGAAGATATTTCCACCCTGTTTCTCAAGATCAGTAATTATATTCTCATATATTAACCATTTCACAATAAACAATATACTTCCATAAATTCTTACTAAAACACAACTTTATATCCAGGAAACTCCACAATCTCGCACTACATACTTGTGAGCCATATCTTTCAGCGAGTAATCTCTCTTATCTACTCACACTTGTAGAGTTTTTAGTCATACACCTTTAAGTTCAGATCTTTCATCTACTTTAAGTTGGCTCATATTACTTCATCCCTAAAATAATATTTCTTCTTACTATACCCATCAAACACCTGCACCATCCTACATGTAACTCTATCAGTCATATCTTCATTACTCACCTGCTAATGATTAAGCCAGATTTTGAAGTGTTTTTCCCTCCACAACTCTCTTATATGCATACTCATTAGTTCAATACAGTCATGTGTGAGAGAGTATCATATCTCTTCTAACTGTCATAAATCAAGATACTGTAACCTAATTTCCTCTGTTTTTGATCAGCTCTTCTATTTCTTAAGACTGTACTTCATCCTGGCTAAGAAGATAGAATGCTATGCATATGCAAGTAAAAAACATATAGCAGATATTTAGATATCTGAGAGTTGATTAATAACTCTCCTTTTCCGATGAGTGATAGAAGAGAGAGATGATTAGCAGAGAGAGAGAGAGAGAGAGAGAAAGAGAGAGAGGTTTTGAGTTTAATGAGATTGAAAAGAGGATATATACGCGTCATATAAATTCTTGTGTTCTCTAACCGCAATATTGATGATTTCATTATTCTTGTATGTGATATATATATTTACCTTTGTTTACTCAACTCCTTCTTAAACTTTAGTGTCGACCTGTCTACCTTGTTGGCATCATATAGATGACATTGCGAGTATTTTATGTGCGTTTCTGTGGATTATAATGCATCTCCGCGATCTTCATAGCCTTCGCTTTACTCGAGAGAGAGGAGAGAGAGAGAGAGAGGCAAGGTAAGAACTGAGTATATGATGATGGAAGAGAGTGATATGTATGAATGTATGTCCATGAACGTTTCAGAGCAGATAGTAATACGATAATGAGTGGATGGATAGAAGAAAATAAGTGAAAGAAGAACAAAAGTATGGTGAGATAGAGAGTGTGATGAGAGTATGAAGTGTTAGATGACACGAGAGAAGTAGAGAGTATATCAATCGCTTTGTATTATCAATATTTATTTATTATTTGTCATGACTAAATTCGGCGACTTTTTATAACCTACCACCTAATCATCGGTTCTCTAAACTCCTCTTTGTGCTCACTGATGGAGCAATGAATCAGTCTACTATCGCTAAATAAGAGGCTTTCCAGCTCTTGAATTTCTTCTCTTACTTTGTCACGAATGTGAGCCAACGAATCGATGTTCTTTGCAAATTTCAAATCTTGATTAATTTCAGTAAAGATTTAAGATTACCCCTATCAAATCAATCGGTCTAATTATATTCTCTATCCTTCTGTCTCATATATAACTGATGAGATGTATAGTAGTAATTATGAAGACAGAGCATGTATGATGGAGAAGGCATGTAAAGTAGAGTAGTAGTATATATTAGATTAGTATAGTAAGCCAAGATTTATGGGAGATGAGAGAGTCTGATGATAGAGGAATATTAATGTATATAAGGATACCATCGCCTAATTTATGTTTCTAATTTGTATTTTTACTCACAGGGGTTTGGGCAGTATATATACACTGAGAAAAGTTCACTATAAATGCTACTCTATAATCTGACATGTACATAATGTATGGTCCTCTGATTCTATTCTTTATTGCAAAAGTAGCGTGTATTTAACAGTATATAATATTATTACTATATCTGGTACTACTGAAGTTTTCTATCCATTCTCGTGTGGCGCTATCCAGGATAACGGATAGCATATATGCTGCTGACGATACATTCTATATTACATGTCACTTGTGATGCATAAAACCTTTGTTTTGATATATAAGTCAGTCAACGTCATTCATTATTTTTTTTATTTAATATCAGTTATTTTTTAAATTATTCCAGTAGCCTTTCTTTCTCTAGAGATGAGAGTAGTAGTATCGCGCACGCAAGAAAGTACGTGTTAGCTATGTCATGTAGGATATTGAATGTGAGATAAGTATTGAGAAAGAAGATATAGGTAAGTATTGAGTAGAGAAGGGATGCTAAAGGAGAGCATTGATATGTCAAATGATAAAGAGAATGTAGAAGCATGAAAAAATCAGAGTAAATTCATCTCGATAACGAGTATTATTTGCTGGACGGTTTTTCATTATCAAGCAACCGAACTCCGTTTACAATTACCCAGTTGATTTTTTACTTGAAAGGACGCCTCTTCAGCGAGAGACTGGTATAAATGGTTTGAAGTTTTTGAGTACTCCTATATAACAACTTGTCATTATACTGTATTTCTCCTAACGCACACCGTGCCCGGTCACTCTCTCAGTCGGTACGGACATGGTCTGATATACCTCTGTTCAGCAGCAGAATGTAAGGTTGTCTTGGAATCTTGGAATAGTGTTAAGTTGGCTTGTATCTGTCACGGGGCCTGCGCAAGAATTTTGTATAGTTATTTCGCCTAGAAGCAGTAAGTTTATGACATATAATTATATCTTCTCACCCACTCCATTACACAATAATATTATTATATACTACATTATAATATTATATATATATTATATTATATTAATAATATATTATATATATAAATATATATATATATATATATCCTATATATATATATATATTAGTACACTATATATATATACTTTATTATATATTAGCTATATTATCAGTTTTAAAAGAGTTAAGTGGGAAATAGATGTAGTAGGATAGACGAAGGATGATGAGACGGAAGACCTTTGGAGACTTTGTATCTTGAGAAAGTATGTTCTATGATGTATCTTGGCGCAACTAGAGAGCTATTCTAACTACATTCTAACCAGCTCTTTTCAATAATCACCATTTAGTTAGTATTAGCCTATCCTATATATGAAAACCAACAAGCTAGTAAGAATTATTCCTTGTCATCGATAGTAAATATCTCACCCTCTCTTTCGTACCCACCTCGTGAGTCTTTTCAGTGTCTTTGAAGTCATCCCTTTACAACTATAGCGATGGAGTAATAGCTTCACACATTCCTGAAGGTTTAAGGTGAGTTATTCGAATATAATCCAAATTGAAACTTAAGGTGCAAGTTAAAAACTTGAAGTTTGCAATTGCATTTTGTGATGTGGAAGTCGCAAGCTCAGTTGGACTTGTGTATGAAGAGTGATTAGCATCAGTCTGCGATCTTCCAAATATTTGTCAGTTCAAAATTCCTGCGACTCCACACCTCTACTACTTATTTGAAAGTTACCGACTCCGTCCACTCCGGACCGACTTCGACCTCTTGAAAATTACCGACTGCCGACTCCGACTCCGACTCCTCCCGACCCTCCTTTCGAATTTATTCGAGACTAGACGAGACTGAGAAGAGAGACCGACTAGCACGACTGATGCACGCAGAAGACGACCTCTGTGAGAAATTAACGCGCTCCCCGAGGACTAGCACCGGACTCCGAACTGAGACGACTCGCACGACTACCAACAAGGCCAGCGATAGGTATAGAGAAGAGAGAGAGAGAGAGAGAGAGAAGAGAGAGAGAGAGAGAATGGAATGAGATTAACGGAGTACGGTAAATTAGAATGACATAGTAGTGATCTGTGCTATACAAGAGAGAGAGCTGCATCTAACATTCGCCTTACGGACGCTCTAACATATAATTTCGAGCTGCGTTTAGGCCTGAAAATGTAGAATCGCATATGATGGTAGGGGGTTCAAATCGGTTGATGTCAG
Organism: Trachelipus rathkii; assembly: GCA_015478945.1. Lineage (NCBI taxonomy): Eukaryota > Metazoa > Arthropoda > Malacostraca > Isopoda > Trachelipodidae > Trachelipus > Trachelipus rathkii. Next base: position 24,962 of record JABUQX010067297.1, read on the forward strand.
AATTATTGAGTACTCGTCCCATATGAATCTAAACTTCCAGACTGAGATTATACGTTAGATGTAGGTATGAGTTATATAAGAGAATGGACTAGAAAGAGTAAGATTGTAGCGTTAATGGAGGTTGTAGAGATACGATGTCGACTCAGGGACTGACACAGCAGGTGTTTAGATGGGCGAAGAGGTTTAAAGAGAAGCTGACAGATTGGTTTAAAAGAAGATAATTAGAGACGTAGAGTAAGCAGAACTGTATCGAGGTGATGGATATGTCATAGAAACGACAGAAGAGTAAGTTAGAATGCTAGGACTCAATGGAGAAATAGACGGCATGTGTAACTGAGAGAGGAGAGATAAAAATGGTAGAAGACTGCAGGGATAGCGAGACTATGAAATTCAAATCACATACGGTTTTGTCATTTTATAAGAAGAGAGAGGAAGAAGATGAAGGAAGCTACTGTACGTAGGGGAGAATCTTGATTGTCACACAGGAAGAGACAGAATGGTACTGTAGTAATGTTGAAGGAGTAAGTGGCATGTTAAAAGGAGAGAGTGAATGGATAATAGAGAGACACTTACGTGGAAAAGATGAAAACACTTGTTAAAATACAATGCAGACAGAACATTGAGAGAGTAGACCGAGGTTAAACGAGCTAAAAAGACGAAGTATGATTTTAAGAAAAAGAGCAAGTTGATGGAGGATCGTAAGAAACAGCAGAGTCACACAGAGAGAGAGGAGAGAGAGAAGAGAGAGAGAGAGAGAGACCGCGAAGAAGAGAGGAGAGAGAGAGAAGAGAGAGAGAGAGAGAGAGAGAAGAGCAAGAGAGGAGAGAAGAGAGACGGAGAGAGACGACGAGAGAGAGAGAGGGAGAGAGAGAGAGAGAGAGAGAGAGAGAGAGAGAGGAGAGAGAGGAGAGAGAAGAGAGAGAGAGAGAGAGAGAGAGAGAGAGAGAGAGAGAGAGAGAGACCGTAGAGAGAGAGAGAGAGAGACCGCAGAGAGAGAGAGGGAGAAGAGAGAGAAGAGAGAGAGAGAGAGAGAGAGAGAGACGAGAGAGAAGAGAGAGAGAAGAGAGAGAAAGAGAGAGAGAGGAGAGAGAGGAGAGAGAGAGAGAGAGAGAGAGAGAGAAGAGAGAGAGAGAGAGAGAGAGAGAGAGGAGAGAGAGAGAGAGAGGAGAGAGAGAGAGAGAGAGAGAGAGAGAGAGAGAGGAGAGAGAGAGAGAGAGAGAGAGAAGAGGACGAGCGAGAGAGAGAGAGAAGAGAGAGAGAGAGAGAGAGAGAGAGAGAGAGAGAGAGAGAGAGAGAGAGGTAGAGAGAGAGAGAGAGAGAGAGAGAGAGAGAGAGAGAGAGAGAGAGAGAGAGAGAGAGAGAGAGAGGAGAGAGAAGAGACGAGAGAGAGAGAGAGAAGAGAGAGAGAGAGAGAGAGAAGAGAAGAAGAAGAGAGAGGAGGGAGGAAGGGAGGGGAGGCAGTAGGACGGAGGATGGAGGAAGCTGCAGCTCGAAGAGAGAAAGGGAGGAGGGAGAGGGGATAGAGTATATATTGTGGAGAGAGGAGGGCGGAGAAGCGGGAGAGAAGAAGAGAAGGGGCGGAGAGAGAGCGAGAGGGGGAAGGGGAGTGAGGGTTGTGAAAGGGGGCAGTGGAGAGGCAGGGAGAGGGGTGCGGGGAGGAGGCGGAGAGGTATAGAAGAGAGGCGGGGGAGGGGGAGGAGGGGGGCGGGGTGGAGGAAGGAGGAGGAGGTGGAGAGGAGGATGGGATGAGAGTGAGGGGAGGAAGAGGTGGGGAGAGGAGAAGCGGCAGAATGTCACGAAGGGTAAGGCGAGGGAAGTGGAGGACTCGCAGGGGGGAAGAAGATAATGAAGAGAAAGAGAAAGACATGGTTTTGATTCATACCTTGGGAGACAAATCTTCAGGGCAAAGAAGGGAGCAGAAGAGAGTACTGATAATAAGTACGTCAGGGCGATGAGCTGAGGGCGGGGGTGATGAGAGAGGCAGGAAAGGAGAGGGAGAAAACAGAGGCAAGGAATGATAGCAGTCAGACGCGGGAGAAGGAAAGAGGGGGGGGACTACGAGTCAT
>JABUQX010067298.1:0-7500 GCA_015478945.1 Trachelipus rathkii
AAAAAATTCTAACTATATGGCAATCCTAAACATTACCACAACAAAAAAACTTAACCTAAGGCTCACGGTTTTCTATCTTAACTAACATCATCGTCCAGTTTTAAACAACAGTAATAAATTGCGTACAAAACCTCGTCATTTCTCTAACAATTCACATGCTGGTTATTTTTTCACATTGTATCATATTATATCATTTAACAAAAAATTTTCATTCATAACCTCGTCTAAATATCATAATCCCCCAGGAATAATAAAATAAATGCAAACATAACAAGAGTTTCAACGTCAAAAACACCAAAACATTAAACAAAAAATATAACAAATTTTTTCTCTATACTTAGCAATAAAAATTAAGTTTTTTTGAAGTAAAATTATCAACAGTAAATAGATTGCGCGTAATATTTTACTTTGATATTATTATAAAAATATAGTAATAAATTAACCAAACTATTAAATTTTTTCATGATATAATACTCAGTAAATCAAGCCAACACCCATTCCCCGCAGTCCCTCCGCCGCCGCACCCACCTGTTGATCTATTTGAAGAATCTATTGATTCAAGTCATTTTCAAAGTATCATTTTTGGAACAAAACGCATATAAAACATAAAAATAAGCTTCTTTAATAATAACAACCTGACGAAATATTATGCTATAACGCAAACAAGTTTTTTAGCATCAAATAAAAGCCTAAACAAATCATAACCGCGACTCTAGGAAATATAATGTAGCAAATGCAAACTCTACATAACTAGCTAATGATATCTATAGCTAACCATCCCTAGGATAAATTCCCATACTGATTCAAGGTAAAGTAGCTAACAGGTCCATACAATACTCGGTATGTTCCTCTACTTTTTTTTTCCGAGCAATATTAGCCAACGAGGTAAAGGGGAGCCGTATATTCTAGACAAAATCCTTAACAAAGATGACTAATCTATCAAAGGATACCCAACATTGGAACTATGAATTGACACTATCATTATCATCAAAGGGTCACTCGTTTCGAGTATAACATTTAAATTCAACCTGTGAATGAAATTTACAGAGCTCAACAGAATGATATAAGAGCATAACTAACATATATCTTAACTCAACAAAAACCGTTAACCTAGGCTCACGTTTCTTTTTCAACACATCAAATCGTACAGTTACACACAAATAAAACATCAATTTTAGGCTGCATTTCTCTCTAACAAAATCAGTGTTATTTTTCCTTTTTTTTTTTTTTTCCACATTGTCATAGAAATATTCATCATATTACACCTAACATACTTGACTCCCTTCGAATAAATCAGGTTTTTTTCCCGATCTTCAAAGATTGTCTCTAAAGAATCAGTACCTGCCGAGAGAAGAGAAACCCCCAGGGGGTAAGCGCCCCTGTGAAAAAGGGGTGGAACTCCCCTGTGCGAGGGGGGGGATTCACGCCCGAGGGTGTAAGCGGGCCTTTTACCCCTCCTTCGGAAGGGGTAATGCCCGCTTTAGCAATACACCCCTGTGGTGATCCCCTTCGCAGGATTCCACACCCTTTCATAGGGTCCTTCCCCCTGCGGTTTTCTCTTCGGAAGGTATTGTATTTCTTTAGATACTCTTCTTTTTAAAAAAAATGAATAACTGTTTATTCGTAAGTTTAGGTACGTTATGTTAAATATTACATGACAATAGTGAAATAACACTGATTTATTAGAGAAATGAAGTTTTGTAAAGATATTACTGTGTTAACTTGACGATGATGTTGTTAGATACGTGTAGCCCTAGGTTAAAGTTTTTTTGTTGAGGTAATGGTTAGGTTTTGCTCCTTAAGGATCTTTTGTTAAATGTTCTTACGTTTTATTTCATAGGTCATATAATGATTTGTTATATCTGCGAAAAATCTGATGACACTTTTTGCTTATGTGAAGATATTGTCAATCATAGTTCCAGATGTTGTGTAAAATGTTGTGATAGATTGGGGTCACTTGTTAAGGGGATTTGTTAGATAATACGGCTTACCTGTCTGCTTAATGATGCTCACGAAAAGTGGAAACTATCGAGTATTGTAATGAACCTGTTAGCTACTTTACCTTGATCGTAGGGAATTTTTCAGGATGTTTGCTGATTATTCATACGGCTAGGTTATGTTAGGTGTTTGCATTTGTAACATTATATTCTATCCGCGGTTTATGTTTGTTAGCTTTATTTGGATTGCTAAACCTTTGTTGGTTAGCATATATTCCCGGTAGGTTGGTATATAAAAAGAACTTATTTTTAAGTTATGTTTGTCCAAAATGATACTTGAAATATGACTTGAATCAATAGTTCAATAGATCACAGGTGGGTGGGGCGGGTAGGGAACTGCGGGGATGGGTGGCTTGATTTACTGATTTACTGATTTATCTGGCTTTAAAAGTCAAGTAATTATTACGCTTTACTGTGATATTTTTCCAAAGTGCTTTTTTTGTGTTATGTTAGGATAAAATGTTATTTATTTTGTTAATGTTAGTGGTTAAAAACTTTGTTATGGTATTGCGATATTCCCCTGGGGATTAATGATATTTCAACGGTTATGAATGAATTTTTCTTGTTAAAATTACTATGACAATGTGAAAAATAACACTGATTTGTTAGAGAAATGACGAGTTTTTGTACGATATTACTGTGTTAACTGACGATGATGTGTTAGAAACGTGAGCCTAGGTTAAGTTTTTGTTGGGTAATGTTAGGTTTGCCATAGAATTTTGCTAATGTCTATGTTTATTCATAGGTCAATTGATGTTATACTCAAAACGGATGACACTTTGATGAAGATGATGTTAATTCATAGTTCCAGATGTTGGTATCTTTGATAGATTGGTCACTTTGTTGAGGGATTTTGTTAGATGTTGCGGCTTTACCTAATGCTGATATGCTAGAAAAGCGGGAACATATCGAGTATTGTATGACCTATTAACTACTTTACCTTTGATAAGTAGGGAATTTTCAGGATGTTAGCTGATTATTCATACGGAAGATATGTTAGGTTACTGTATGATAATTGGACAAGATTATGATAAATCCTTGTTTAAATATTACTGGGTCAATGTAAAATTAACGTTTAATAATGAAATAGAAATATGCATGGAAAAAGTATGAAATAGGGGTAACGCTTATGATAGTGATGTTAGTTTTTATTTGCTTATATTAAAATGAATTTTAAGTTGTGGTACGTTAATGTTAATGTTAACCTTTATTCGTGCTTAAGTTGTGTTGTTGCAGCCATATCGTTATCAATTAATTTATTTTTGATTTTTTAAAAATAAATTGCTTTCATTAATTTACGGAAAACTTAGTTATGATGTCTTAGCATACGAGTTATTGTCTGTATAGTTAGTATATAATATAACTCATTTATGTTTGCATATTGTTATTTCCACGTATAAATGTATACTTCTAAATGCTAACGTTAATCGTTGTTAATGTTAAAATTTAACTGATATGTTAGATGATATGTTACTGATAAAGAGTGATTAGTTTAACTGTCATTTGTAACATGATTCATTACTCATAGTGTCATAGAGTTTACTTTACCGCTGTTTATAAGTTGTGGAACTGTAATGTTAAGTTGTTTTTATTCTAGCGTAAGAGATGTTGTTATTAGTATACATTATAATTATATATTCGTATAGTTCTTGATGGTATATGAACTATTTTCTATGGTTATTAATGTGAAAATAAATGTTCGATATATTAAATCGTAATGATTAAATAATAAATGAATTATTCTGTAGCTTATGTTATTGTTCTGTTGTGTTGTTGTTGTTGTTGTGTTGTTGTTTGTTGATTCGTCATGTTAGTTTGATTGTTGTCTTGATTCTATGTTTGTTGTTGTAGTTGTCCTAGCAGAGAATATAATATCCTCATTATTATTGATAATTGATTGATTTATTATTATTTATTATTATTAGTTATTATTTTGTATTTAACCTTTCATTCTGATTTGAACTGGAAAGCCACAAGAATCAATCATTAATCCTAATTAATGGTTTGTATTTATCGCATACGTTCATCAGTCAGTACATTTATTTCCTACGCACTGTGTACACTGTGGAACGAGACTATCTCCTCCATCTTCTACGCTTGTTGTTGATTATCTTTTCACAAGGAGTTTTTTCGTTAATTTCTCCCACACGTATGTGATCACATTTATAATTTTATATACTCGTAAACACTCAGTGAATGGTGACTTTTACATTGCTCATATTCCTACCAGCGGGTTCACATTATATATCATAGATATAAGAAAATTTTGAAATATCATAGTACAAAATATCATTTTCATGTTTAGTATTGACATATTTACTGAATAGGGTGATGAGTAGTCTAATAAAGAAGATATGTTAATTTAGGGTTAAAGGTTTTATGAATTAAATTTTTGTTAAATATATAAACTATGAATAATGTAAAATCTATTGTGTTAGCAGTATTATAGCATATTCATATCGAATTGTGTCTGTATGATATCGGTCATAGGTATGATGATACTTTTATTGATAAAATGTTACCTGTGTCAATAGTAAGAATTAACGTTATATATGTCATATATAATATTGCTTTGAGTATCAAAGTAGTAATTAGAAACAGGTTAACGTTTTTGGTATAAAGTCTGTTTTTAGTTAGCTTTACTGGTTATAATTATAGTGGTGGAACTTTGTTAATGTTAACTAGTTATTCATGTTTATTCGTTTTAAGTTGTGTTAGGTTTATCGGGTCTTTGTTACATATAAATTATTCTAAGTTCATAGTTACCGTTCACTATGTTAGGACTTTATTGTATGTAGGATAAACTCTTATTAATGTAGAGGTTATATTTCGTATGATCAGTATTAATTATTATTCTATGTCCTTCATTATTTCCCTATATATTAACCAATGTTCCGTGGAGAAATATTTTTTTAGTTCAATGCTTTTACTGTGTGGTTCGTGTAAGATTAAACGTTTAAAATGTTAGAGAGGTCTATGCTCTTGATAAAAATTAAGATATATAGGTTACGTTTTTGCATACCATGTTAGTGTTTTTCTGTGTTTTAGTCGGTGCGATATTTTGTATAATGGTTAACAGTGTATTCCATCGTGTTTTTAAAGGTGTGATAGGGTTTGTTTTGTACATTATTTTCTAGTTCATTTTAACGATATGTTAGCTTCAGATTTGATTTGGATAACTTTGTTTACGTTTAGCAATACTTTCGCCTGCTCTGTTTAAGTAACTTCAATGTGTGATAAAATACTTTAGTTTAAATATTTATCCATATGTTTAGGGTAAATATAACATCGTTATGTTTGGACGCATTATTGTAGTGAGAAATGTAAAGAATAGGTAATTACGTATTTTTGCATGTGCTATGTTAATCTTACTTACTCGTGTTTTCATGTGCGGAACTTTTGTTTAAGGTTTAACAGATTTTATTCTTAGCTTGTGTAAGACAAGTGTGCCCCTGGTTTTGCCTTTGTACATTATATTTCTGTAGTTTTTCAAATGATTCTATGTTAGCTTTATTAAAACCTTTGGTTGAGCCGTTTGAGTATACCCCTCGCGATTGGTCTGTATGAATAATTAACATACGGTTTTATGGTAAAATTGTGTTTTACATATTACCATGTAATGTAAAATTACTTTTGTTATGTTAAGACATGTCTTGAACAAGTGTGAAAGTTACGTTTTTTGGAATGTTATTGGTTAGTATTTACTCCCGGTGTTGAGAGTGGTTTATAACTTGTTAATGTTAACTGCGTTTATTCCTCGCTTACAGAATGTGTTACAGTCCCTGTTCATTCCTGAATTAACCAAAGTAAGGTAAGGTTGACTCTGAAACTTTATTTACTGAGGAAAAAGTCTATGGAGTCAATTGACATATATAAGTCTGATCTTTTCTGTTACATTAGTAGAAGATACTTGAATTTATTTATGTTTATTCCAAAAATGATACTCAAAACTGTTTGACTCAGTAAATCAAAATAGATCATAGAGAGATTTAGGTCAGGAGGGAGGGTGGATGCTGGCTGGATGGTGGTATGATTTTACTGATGTTACTGTTTTAAGTAAAAGTAGAGTGAGTTCAAGCATTGTGGGAATCATTTGGACCAACCTAAAAGAGATCCAGTTTTATTTCTGGTGTTTTATTTATTTGTTTATTCATTTATTTTATATTTTTCTTATTTCTTGATGGTTTCTGAACCATTAATTTTCGAAATCTACAGACCCAATACATATAATAAGGCCATCAACATTGTAATCATTACACAATGATTTAAGGTAACTCGGCACCGCACCGAGCCAGCACCGGTGCAGCTGTCACCTTCTCCAACTCCTCCTTCCTCATTCTTCTTCACCTCCTCATTCTTTCCCTCCCTCATTTCCTCCATCTTCCTTTCTTCTTCCTTTTTGTTTTTTGCACTCTGTGCTCTTTTTTCCAGTCGGACCCCCTAATGGGGGTCTACACCCTACAAACACGGACTTTATAAATCATCATTTCCGGAACTTCTACGACCTGATACATTAAAGTACACCAACATTGTTGTTATGCACGAATTGTTTATTCAAAGTGCGTGTCATCGCCAGCAAGTTGGTCCAGCACCGAGTGCCTGGAGCCAACTCCTTGAATCCTTACAAGTCTCTAGAAATTCAAACGTCACTGAATCCTTCTCACAATTTTTCAGCTTATTATACGTCAATTTAGATATTTTTTTTATGGGGGGGGGTCCCCCCTTCTTTCGGGGGGACCCCTACGCAGGCGCTCGAATTGTTATACCAATCGAGGTTATGTTACTATCTAACCACTTCCAAATTTTTAGCACGTATACGATACCAGTGGAGTTGGAGTGCAGGCCGGCAATCATAAAAGTCGGTGGTCTGAATCCAGGATGCGCAAGAAGCAACAGCGGCGGAATGCAGAACTTTGAGTGCCGTAAAAAAAAAAACCTAACATCCCATAGGGATCGTTTTTCGACTCAGAATTCGATTTCCTTCGGAAATGAATCAGTCAACGTATAATAAATAATAATAACATTGGTGTATGTGTATGCGCACGCGCGCGCGCGCTCTCTTCTCTCTCTCCTCTCACGCGCATCGAGCACTGGATCGATGATTGCCGTTTAGGTGGCCTAAACTCTAATCTCGTGGTTTAGAGAAAGACCAAAAGGGTTATAAAAACGCGGCGTTTAGCGGACTACCTCTCGTGGTGAACCCGCCCTCGATATACTCCTCTACAGACTTGAAATTTACACCGGATTTCGAGCTTATCCCATATATATATAGATTATATTCAAAGTTTCAGACCTAAAACTCTATTCCTTCATATCGTAGGCGGAGCTGTGCAGTACAGAGAGACGGGCCCAGTACTACTAATATATATATGATATTATATATATATATAGTATATATTATATATATATATATATTATGATATATAAGGGAGAGCTATTCGTAGTTAGGTATTATATAGAGCTAATATTATATATATATATATATATATATATATATATTATA
>JABUQX010067299.1:0-10000 GCA_015478945.1 Trachelipus rathkii
TATATATATATATATCCCAAAATCTTTGTTGGGAGTCTCAATTTTGATGCCTTGGAGTCAGGAGCGCAAACAAACAACAATCTTTCCAATAAATTTTATTTTCTAATCACTACCTCGATTGCCTAAAAGTGCAAGAAAAAAAATGGAATCAATACAAACGCAAAGAAAATTTTAAAATACATCATCAAAAAAAATAAAAGAAATTCTTCATAGAATATAAAAGTAATATGAACATCCCCAACAAAATTAAGCTATTAATAAAAATCCTTTTCCCTTAAAAAAACATATTTCCAAGTCCCCATCTTGTATTCATTATTAATAACAAAAAAATAAAAATTACAATTTCTCAACACTTCATCTTGTCTCAGTTACCCTAATAAAAAAAATTACAAAAGATTTTTTTTTTCAATTCTTCATCGTGATTAAATAATAATAAATAAAAAAAAATTTCAATGACTTTTCAACTCATCTTGTTTCGACAAATACTAAAAAAATTACAAATGACCTTTTCTTTCCAACTCTTCATCTAGATTCAATAAAAATACTAATAAAAATATTTCAAATGACTTTTCAACTCATCTTGTTTCAACCATACTAAAAAAATTTACAAATAACTTTTTCTTTCCAACTCTTCATCTATATTCAATAAAAATACTAATAAAAATATTTCAAATGACTTTTCAACTCATCTTGTTTCAACCATACTAAAAAAATACAAATGACTTTTTCTTTCCAACTCTTCATCTAGATTCAATAAAAATACTAATAAAAATATTTCAAATGACTTTTCAACTCATCTTGTTTCAACCATACAAAAAAAATTACAAATGACTTTTTCTTTCCAACTCTTCATCTAGATTCAATAAAAATTTTTCTAAATATTCAAAACAGACTTTTCAACTCATCTTGTTTCAATGTCCATACTAAACTAAAAAAAATTACAAATGACTTTTTCTTTCCAACTCTTCATCTAGATTAAACAAAACTAAATTTCTCAGTCTTAAAGGAAAAAAAAAACGGCGATTGGGGTGAAGCGCCCAAGTCCGATCATTTGGTAATATGACTGATTTTAAAGTCTTATTACTAAATGTAGCAAAAAAATATGAGTAATATTAAAGAGAAAAAAAATGGCGATTGGGGTGAGGCGCCCAAGTCCGATCATTTATTAATACGACTCATTTTAAAGTCTTATTACTAAATGTAGCAAAAAATATAAGTAATATTAAAGAAAAAAAAATGGCGATTGGGGTGAGGCGCCCAAGTCCGATCATTTATTAATACGACTCATTTTAAAGTCTTATTACTAAATGTAGCAAAAAAATATAAGTAATATAAAAAAAAAATGGTGATTGTGGTGAGGCGCCCAAGTCCAATCATATAGTAATACGACTCATTTTAAAGTCTTATTACTAAATGTAACGAAAATTTTTTTTTAAATTAAAAGTAATATTAACATAAAAATGCATTTCCCTATTCACTCGCGTTCTGATAAAAAAATAATAATATATAAAAATAAAAATGCAGCCTCTCTCTTTTCACTCACGTTCTGATAAAATAATAATAATAATAATAATATAAAGATACAGCCTATCTCTTTTTTACTCGCGTTATGACAAAATAGTAATAATAATATAAAGATACAGCCTCTCTCTTTTTTACTCGCTAAAATAATATTACAATATAAAGATACAGCCTCTTTCTTTTCTTGCGATAAATAATAATAATAATAATATAAAGATACAGCCTCTCTCTTTTCACTCGCGTTATGATAAAATAATAATAATAATAATAATATAAAGATACAGCCTCTCTCTTTTCACTCGCGTTATGATAAAATAATAATAATATAAAAATAAATGAGGCTTCTCAGAACACATAATCATTTCGGTAATAGCTCAAAGAAAAACTATTCATAAGCGTGAGCCTAAAGCCTGCTTCAAAAAACACGCGGGCCTGAGTTAATGTACCAAACAAGAAGGTGGTATTAAAGTTTTAGCATAGCGGTCCCTAGAAGTATTTGCTGAGAAGTTTTTAGAAAATAGGGATTATAATAATATATATATATAAAAAAATTAGACTCACCAGCTGAAAAATATTCACCATAAGGGGCTCGAAATATGCACATGCTATAGGACTCACGAAATCAGAATAATAATCCGGCGAGGCTAATAGCTGGCCTGGAGAGGAGGGGGGGGGGGGGAGAGAAAGATGATTCTCCCTTAAAGTGATGCTAAAAGCCTTCGTGCGAGAATTGATTTAAATTTCCCTTGCAGAATTTTCATGAATACAAATTTTGAAAATTTAATTATTAAAATATGTTAATCAAATTCATGAAAAATACAAGGATCGACGAACAAAACAAAGAAGAAGCACTAGGATTAGAAAAAAAAATTGGGGCGAAATGGAAACTCGGGAAGGGTTATCAAAAAGGAGAAGCAAGTAGGGGGGGATTGAAAGCTCGTATGACGCGGTCGACCAGTAAGAAAATTACAAGTCGAGATGGGGGTGGGGAGAATGTTTTATTTATATGAATTTTCTGGACGTCGGAAAGAAAATTATAATAGGCTAGGATAAAAATAGATTTTTATTCCGACTCTCTTTGTCAATCAAACATCTATCAACTATACATATACTGTATATATATATATATATAAAAATGTGTATAAATATAGACACATTTATATATATATATATATATATATAGTATATATATATATATATATATATATATATATATATATATATATATATATAGTATATATATATATATATATATATATATATATATATATATATATATATATATATATATATATATATATATATATATATATATATAGTTATATATATATATATATATATATATATATATATATATATATATAATATATATATATATATATATATATATATATATATATATATATATATACTATATATATATATATATATATATATATATATTAGACCAGGGACTTAACTGTAAGGTTTCTAAATGTGCAGATGTACCAAAGTGGCTACCTCAGTAAGGAGTAATGGTTGATGTATAAAGATTTAAAATGATCTTGATAAACTTCTTTATGTGGGCAGATAAGTAGCAAATGAATTTTAATAGTGAAAAGTGTAAGGATCTTCACCTAGGACTCAAATAAAAGATTTAACCACGATATAAATGGGGATTGCTTAAGAGTTTGTGGACCAAGAAAAATATTTAGGTGTGATTATAAACAATAATCTGAAAGTAGCCAATCAGTGCTTCGAAGCAAGGAATAAAGGTAACAAGATGCTTGGTATAATAAATCGCAATGTCATTTACAAGATTAAGGAAGTTATAAGTAAGCTGTATGTTAGGCCAGTATTAGAGTTTTGTGTACAAATTTTGGTCCTTTATTTAAGAAAAAAATAGATATGCTGAAGAGAGTGCAACGTAGAGCAACAAGGATGATATCTAGTTTGAGGGTAAGAGCTACGAGGAGAGGCTTAAGGAGTTAGGAATGTTTTCTTTTTGAAGGCGATTTCTTAGAGGGGACATGATACAAGTCTACAAAATATTTGCATATATTGATAATACAGAGACCAATAAATTCTTTATAGGAGACCAGGGGCAATAAATAAATTAAGATATGTTATCTTGAAATAAGAAAACATTCATTCAGTAATAGGGTTGTTAAATTTTGGAATGGTTTGCCACAGGAGGTGGTTGAGTGTGACTCACTTGCAACGCTTAAGAAAAGATTGGTTGGGTATATGGATGGTTTGGGCATCATATGGTATATTTTGACTAAATCAAATTAACTACTGGTATGGTATGGCAAACTTATTAAAGCTTGTAGTGTGGTTAGCATGCATGTACCTTAGCTATAGTTCTTGCTTTTGGTAGTAGTGGCGTATATATATTATTTGTTTAGGATTTTAATAAGCCTTAGGTTGTGCATGGCCATGTGTTAGGTAAATGTATATTTTGTTTGACTGAGATAGTCTCGATAGGCCCATGTGGCTTCTTACTGGCTCTTTAGTTCTTATGTTATATTCTGACACATAAGGTGAAATCTAGGCTCGATATTGGTAATTATGCAAATTTTATATATTCGTATAAGCATTATGAAATATTGAGTTTTGAACAATGAAAATTAGTTATCTATGTCTAATTACAAAAATTAATAATAAATTCAAAACTTCTCGCAACTCCCATTTTGAGCAGCCCTGCTCTAGAGTATTCCCGATCTCACAATGGAGTGCTTGCTGAACACGTTTAATGGGCATTCCCACCGCCCTCCCCTTTCACATGCACCCCACAGAATTAAATGCACATACTCAGACTGGTTTTTTGAACAAATTAAAAATGACTACACATAAACCTGTCTCAGTTTGGCGGGGCGACATTCAAACAATGCCTCTCGTCCTATCATCGCTTGGGAGTTGGCGGACGGTCTTTTATTAATAATTTCTGCAACATTGTCTATTTTAATTTCCATTTTGTTGAACACTACCTCTCTTCTTCTTGATCGAAACTCCGGTGCTTGGGCGCTCCAACGGGCAACGGCAAACCCTACTACTCTCTCTCTCTCTGATTTCTTCAAGATTTAGCATTTTATTTAAGCTAGGAGCGGCTCTAAATCCGAGCACCCGTAGATCGTTCCCACCTTTATAAACTTGGTTCTTCTATGTTGAATTATTGAAAATATTATGCCGAGCTTTTATTCATAAAAAATAAATAATAATAATGAATTAACCTTAAAGGAATTAAAAAAAAGTTAAAATTTTTATAGTTTAATTAAACAGATTATCAATCATAACTTATTGTTAATTGCCGCACTTTATTTCTTTTTAAAATCTTTAGTAGATTTAGCCAAATTCATATTCAAAGCTAAAGATTTGTCAATTATGATTAAAAAAATATATAGCGGTTTAGTTTTCTTCAAGTAAAAATCTATTCAGAGTTGCAATTGTTGCCGGATATGAAAGTTAGGATTGTAATAGACACATTTTACGCTGCTCCGGTCTTGGGTCTAATTTATAACCAGAGTTACAACATTAATATAAGCATATGTTAATGGTTTTGTAGGTTTTAAGGCTTTTAAACTCTGTTTCGAACTTTATCAATGTCAGGTTCATTCAAATTATTAATTCCTTTGATCAATCAACTTCTTTCTTAGACAATTACTCTCTGAATTCCTCCAACTCTTATGAATTATTTAATGTTTGCGACCCATTATTACAAGATACATTACTTTCATGAATATTTTGTCACAATATTTAAATATCCCCTACATTGATAATGTCATGAACAAAGTTAACAGTAATTAGCTCCTTTAGAATTATGCTCCTACCCTTTATTGAAAAGTTCTTTCTTCATATCCTTTCAATCCTATTCCTTTGGTAGATAATGTTAACGTTGTACTCGTTGACTCGTGTATCGATATCTTACCACTTCAAATTCTTTGTTAAGTTCTTCACATTTCTCCTCTTTGCTTCTTGGATTTTTTTCTATTTATATAGTTAGAAAAATTTATAGAGATGTACCGATAGTATCGGTATCGGTCCATTTTTTTGGTTTTGGTAATATGGCCGATACTTACTTTTTGGGTGAAGAATTATGAGAAACTTTTAAATTCAATAATAAATCTAGTTTCGATATATAAAAAGGTTCTAATAAGGAATTCCTTAAGCTAGCTGAAACCCCACAAGAATGGCATCTCCGACGGTGAACCACTTCTAGAATGCATTTAAATAGCATAACTGAGGAGCTTGCTCACGTGACAAAAAGATTCACAGAAGTGGAAGCCGCCTTATCAGCAACCCCTGGCAACAGCACTGATAGTGACGATGGTGGCTTTTCAGCAAATAAACCTACTGAAGATGAAGAAGATTTGGATATGTTAGACTTTGATAAGTTCATGGTCGAAATTGCATTGACATCTCATTCACCTTCAAAGGAATCACACCAAGGAACCTCATCGAAAAAACTGAAGAGACAATCATCAAGGAAAGATAATTCAAATTTGCAATCTGTGAAAGAGATGAGGCTCTACGAAAACATGGAGATGCTGCCTACAGAAGAGAATCCTTTCATGTGGTGGCATGAAAATGGGCCAAGGTTTCCATTATTATCAGTGCTTGCAAGCAAATATTTATCAGCCCCTCCCTCCCTCATCAGTCGAGAGCGAGAGCGCGTATTTTTAGTGTAAGTGGGAATGTAAACACCCCAAAAAGGAACAGGCTCTCGCCAGATACTAGTGAAAGCTTAATGTTTTTGCATCATGATTTGAGAATTTTTGAATTTGAGTATTGAATGATATCCATCTTTATCTTAGAGGAGTATCTTATTATTATGACATGTTTGAATGATAACGTTTTGTTTATTTTGTCTTTTCAGCTGATTAATTAAGGTCTCTTCTATCATTATTTGTATTCTTTATATTGTAGTTATTTAAAGAATCTTCTTGTAAATTGTAATCATGTTGTGGTGGGGTCCTCTCATACTGATTTAGGTGGGGAGGAAGCCGAATCATTAAGTATTCTCAACGATCTGGAAGAACTAATTAAAGAACCTACACACATTCCGGATCGTCCCAACCAATTCTTGAACACACTTCGACCTATATTTTACCACTAGTCCTTCTTTCTATAAATACACCACCTTCGCTCCTATCGGTAAATCTGACCACAACCTTATATCTCTTAATTTTAATACTTTCTCTCCAACAGCTCCATCCTGCCCTATGCGTTTTTTCTGGCACTTTGATCGGGCCGATTGCGCTGCTTCTACGCTAACTATAATTGGAGTGACTGCTTTGACTCTGAAGACGCTTCAGCTTCTGCCGATAAAGTGGGAGCTGTAATCGTTGATGGGATGAGCAGGTTCATTCCTTCTTCGACTAAATCTTTTTCTCCTCAAAATCCATGGATCGCGCTTGTTCTCTGGCCATTCAGGCTAGAGACAGCACGTATGTGCATCGGGTGTGGAAAATTCTCGTTCTCCTATCACTCGCTAATTTTCATTTAGCTAGAAATCGCGCTGTAGGGATACTTTCGACGAGCAAAGCGGACTTTCATTAAACGAAAGTGCGCTGACCTCCTTGGTTCTCCTACTGACAAATCTTTCTGGCCTCTTGCCAAAAACATCTCTAACAACTTTTGTAAATCATCCTTTCCTCCTCTTATTCGTTCTGATGGTTCTGTTGCTAATACTTAACTGAAAAGGCCAAACTCTTTGGCCTCCTATTTTCCTCTAACTCAACCCTGGACATTTCTGGCATTCCTCCTTCTCCTTCTCTCAGGTGCCCTATGCCTTTCCGTGATTACATTTGATCGGGTGCATGGACCCCTGAAATTTATGAACGTTAGGAAGGCGGGTACCCGATGGCATTCCTCCCAGTTTTGAGGACGAGCTTCTGAGCTGTCGCTACTCCTCGTAATTCTATTATGCTCTTAACCCTCAATACTAGAACTTTTACTTTGGAAGCACGCATATGTCCAACCTATTCCTAAAAAATTAAGCACCATGCTGATCTTTCTAACTATAGCTCTATAGCTCTAACTTATATTCTACGTAAGATCTTTGAAACCCTTCTCAACTCAATTCTTTGGACTTTCTGGAATTTCATTCCCTTCTTTCCGATCGCCAGTACGGCTTTCGGCGCTCGAGGTCTACTGGCGATATACTTTCCTATTTAACAGATTTATGGTTTTCCGCCCTTAGGAACTATGGGGAGACTTGCGTGGTGGCGCTTGACATATCCAAAGCATTTAACCGGGTATGGCACGAGTCACTGCTCTCCAAGCTCCCCTCCTTTGGGTTTCCTCCTTCTCTTTGCTTTTGTTAAATTTTCTTTCAAATCGTTCAATATCGGCTGTTGTTGATGGGGCGACTTCTTTTTTTCTGTCAATAGTGGTGTTCCTCAGGGTTCTGTCTTATCTCTTACTTTTCATTAATGATCTTCTCACCTGCACATCTAACTCTATCCACTCATATGCCGATGACTCGACCCTTCATTCTTCAACTCATTTCAATTCTGCTCCCTCTTTTACTTCTAGAATTGCCTCTCGTCTTAATCTTTCCGATTCTATTCTCGCTGATCTGGATAGAATTTCCAGGTGGGGTCGTCTCAACCTTGTGAAATTCAATTCTTTAAAAACCCAACTTCTACAAATCTCCCTCTAAGACACCTTCTAACTTTCCTATCTCTTTCAACGGTTCTCTCGTCTCCTGTTGACAATATAAACATCCTTGGCCTTAACATAAACAAAAAAATGTCTTGGAAACCTCACATCACAACGGTTGCTAGGGCGGCCTCAAAGAAACTGGGAGTTTTGTTTAGACTGCGAGACTTTTTCCTCTTCTCAGTTACTCCAGCTATACAAGGGTCTCATCTGCCCTTGTATGGAGTACTGCTCTCATATCTGGGGGCTCTGGTTTCACCCGGCTTTTGGATAGGGTCGAGTCAAAGGCCAAAAAGGCTTATAAACTGTTCTGTACTTTTAGTTCACTTGACCCTCTATCTTTGCGAAGCGATGTTGGTGCTTTATCTCTTTTCTATAAAGGTACCGTAGCGGCAGGTGCTCGAGGGAACTTTCCACTCGCGTACCACCACCTTTACGACGCCCTCGTAGACAAATGGGGTGCTGTGTCGGCACATGAGTTTTGTGTTGATATTAGTAACTCCAGACTAGTTCGCTGCGGTGCTTCCTTCTTTCCTGCCACCTCTGTTCTGTGGAATTCTCTTCCATTTTCTGTTTCCTACTCAATTTAATCTCCCTCACTTTAAAGCCTGCGTCTGTAGTAATTTGCGTAATTTGCGTTAGATGAATTTTTGAGGAGTACAACACCCTCCTTGAATAGGGCTCTGCCCGTGAGCGGCGGTGACAACTGTAAATAAAAAAAAATAAAACATAAAAGCTAGTAGCTAAGCTTTGTTAATTTTTACTGGAAAATGGAAATGGAATATTTTTGAATAAACAAACAAAAAAGTTAATAATATTATATTTGCATTTATTATTCCTTAAAGATACTATTTTAATTTATAAAATAAATATACTTGGGCACAACCAAATATGAAATAAATGACTAAGTATTGGTTGTACAGGGAATGCAATCCTGAGTTTCCAAGCAGTACACAAATGTTCTATCTTATTAATTAAAGTATCGGTATCGGCACCTAAAATATAGAGTATCGGTATCGGCCTCTTTTCTGGTATCGGTACATCTCTAAAAATTTATTTTATTTTTATTTAAATATAAATTTCCCTGGTGGTATTTTATTATTATCTCCTTTCGATTTATATGTGGTGTATTCTATAAGGTTGAATATGTTTTAACATGTGCCTCTTTAAATGTGCTTTCCGATTACATTCATAGTTACACCCAGTACACTTAAATAATTTCCTAGTTCCATGTATCAACATATGACTCACTAAGTTTCTACTCTGTTTGCATTCAAAAGCGCACTCAGAACATTTAAATAACTTTACATCCAAATGTCTTATCATATGTCTTTTTAAAGAATATTTCAGATTGGTCTCAAAGTTGCAGTCAGTGCATTTAAACAACTTTTTGTTTTCATGCCCTAACATGTGTGTGTTTAAGTTTCTCTTACAATTGCACTCATAGTCACATTTGGAACACTTAAATAGTTTTTCATCGTTATGTGTTAACATGTGTTTAGATAAGCTCTCCTTCTGGTTGCATTCATAGTCGCACTCACAACACTTGAACAATTTTATATTTTCATGTGTTAACATGTGTCTTTTTAGGCAATTTTTAAAGTTGCTCTCGAAGTAACATTTAGAACATTTAAATTTTTTTATATTTCCATGTTTCAACATATGTTGCTTCAAATTTTCTTTTCGATTACATTCAAATGTACACTCTGAACATTTAAATAAACTACCACTGTGATTTAGCAAATGTGCTTTCAATAATTTTATTCGATTACATTTATAATCGCAGTGAGAACATCTAAATCTCTTTTGGCAATGTGTCATTACATGATCTTTTAAT
>JABUQX010067299.1:12500-17500 GCA_015478945.1 Trachelipus rathkii
CACTGAGGACTGTCCTCACTCACAACCATAACCTTACTCTTATCTACGTTTACTTTCAAACCCCTCCTTTTACACACCCTGCCAAATCTCTCTACCAATCCTCTCAAACTCTCTTCAGATTCGCCACACAGAACCAAATCATCCGCATATAATAGGTAGGGCACCCTCCACTCATCTCCATTCTCCATCATTCTAACACCATATCCTGCCATCCCCACCTCGAATTCTTTCATAACCCCATCCATATACAAATTGAATAACCAAGGAGACATAACACAACCCTGTCTCACTCCGCTATTAATCCTAAACCAATCACCATTGACACCATTTATTCTTACACATGCTTCACTATCGTCATAACCTATGTTCGCTAGATTGGGAGTAGCAAGCGACAAGCATCTGGAAAAGAAAAGCAGTAGGAGAGTATGACAAATGTCGAAAAGAAGCCCAGCCTTACCGCCCCCTCTGTACCATTAATTAGTGAGAGCTCGTCACAGACAGAAAATCCACCCTAAAGCATCATGGGACCGCGACGGACCCTCACTATGGTAAATCGTCAATGTAAGGGTTCATCCCTTGGCCCAGGTGGGCCACAACCATGCCCCCATACAAAACCCCGCCATTCTCTCCTATCATGCACCTTTATTCTCGCCTCTGCCAAACTCACATTTCTCTCCTTCAGACATTCGTTCACCGACTAAATCCACTTTCTCTTCGGTCTCCCAGCCGGTCGGTTCCCAACACACTCTCCACTATACATCCGCTTAACCAACCGACTATCATTCATCCTTTCCACATGACCAAACCATCTCAACATACTTTCATTTATTCTCTCATTTACCCCTTTCTTCACACCACACAACTCTCTAATACGTTCATTCCTCATTTTATTAATTCTTCTCACACCTAGCATGCCCCTAAGATTGTCCATCTGAACATATTGAACTTTAGATCTATACTTCTTATTCCAGACCATAGTCTCACTACCATACATAACACAGGTAACAACATACCCTCATGTAAGACTCTAGCGCACTCAAGACTTAGTCCCTTTACATTCACCAACGATTTAATTGCACCAGCAACCTTCCTGCCATTCACAACTTTCCTACTACACTCAGCATCATCCGTTCCCTTCTCATCCAACACATACCCTAAATATTTAAACTCAGACACTTGTTCCAGCTGCTCACCATCTAACATAACTTCACACTGAGGACTGTCCTCACTCACAACCATAACCTTACTCTTATCTACGTTTACTTTCAAACCCCTCCTTTTACATACCCTGCCAAATCTCTCTACCAATCTTCTCAAACTCTCTTCAGATTCGCCACACAGAACCAAATCATCCGCATATAATAGGTAGGGCACCCTCCACTCATCTCTATATTATATTAATATGATCGGCTTCCAAGACAGAAGAGCCTTTACTTGAAAAAATAATCGAATTAAAATATTTTCGCAATATTAATTTGAAAATTTTAGAAATTAGAAAAAATTAATATTAATCAACGTTAAATTTTAAAAACTGTGAAGTAACAAATGTTTATTGATACGTGTTCTTTTGCAAAAATATAATTATGATCAATGACAAAATAGGATTCTTTTGCTTGAATATTGATAATTATATCATAGAAGTTTGTACAATCCCGACACCAGAATCAGATAGTCTCTCAAATGGACTCTCGATTAAAAAGGCTTGTGGCTCGGAACATCCTACAGCTTTTCGTCTTCACTTGCACAGCGGTGGTTTAACGTATCCAAATACCTGAAGCTGACGCCTCCCCCCAAACATATGTGTTCTATACAATCTAGTAATAATAACGATAATTAGTGCTAACAGTTATAGTGATAATAGTGATAGTTATTAATTAGTGTTATTAATGTTATTGATAATAGTGCTTGTGTTAGTGATGAAAATATTATTAATTATTGGTATTAATATTACTGATAATAGTGCTAGTGATGAAAATATTATTTATGATGGTAGTGTTATATATATTTGTATATGTATATTGTGTATTTATGTATGTATATGTGTATATATATATATATTTTTTTCTTTTTAAGTATGTTATATTTATTTATTTAAAAGCGCCCGGTAGCTCAGTGTTAGAGCACTCGCCATACAAAGCGAGGGGTCCCAGGTTCGCAACTGGTCGGGTGGGAGAATGTGAGCTATTCTCTCCTTGGGCTTGGCTCCGTCCTGCTCGGACGTAAATTGAGTACACCCCCTCCTAGATTAGGGCTCTGCCCGTGAGTGGTGGTGTTTATCTCTGTAAAAAAAAAAAAAAAAAAAAAATCTCCATTCTCCATCATTCTAACACCATTTCCTGCCATCCCCAACTCGAATTCTTTCATAACCCCATCCATATACAAATTGAATAACCAAGGAGACATAACACAACCCTGTCTCACTCCACTATTAATCCTAAACCAATCACCATTGACACCATTTATTCTTACACACGCTTCACTATCGTCATACATACTTTTGATTCCATTCAGAAGCCTACCACCAACACCATATATCACTAATACCTGCCATAAAGCTTCCCTATTAACTCTATCATACGCCTGTTGTAAATCCATAAAACCTAAATATAATTTATTCTTCTTCTCCCTCATTTTCTCAATCATTTGTTTCAAGGTAAAGATTTGATCCACACATCCTCTACCACTCCTAAACGCACCTTGTTCTTCACCAATCAGTCCCTCAGTCACTCGACGCACTCTTTCGACCAAAATACCAGCATATACTTTCCCTACAACACTCAATAAACTTATTCCCCTATAATTTCTACAGTTCCCCTTTTCTCCCTTACCCTTATATAAGGGTACTATTACCGCTCTCCTCCAATCCCTTTGAACTATACCCTCCATAAACGCTTTATTACACAACTTCCAAATCCAATCAATCACCATCTCGCCTCCGCTCTTGATCATTTCACTAGTAATTTCATCTATACCTGCAGATTTACCATTCTTCAACTTTCTCACTCTACCCATTACCTCCTCCTTACTAATAACCTCATCCCCAAAATACCTATTCCTTCTTGCACCATCAAAACCACACACATTCACTAACACCTCATCATTACTGTTAATATTGTGCAGATTTTCGAAGTGTTCTTTCCACACTCCCCTCACATCCATTTCATCAGTTACAAAAGCAACATCCCTATTCATTATTCTAAGCAGATTCCCTCTCATTCTTAACCTTCCGCGCTTCCTTCCAGAAGAGCTTCCTATTCCCTTGTATGTCCCCATTCATCCTCCTTCCAAACTGTTCATTTACCTCTTGTTTTCTCCTACGTATGCACCTTTTAGTATTTCTTTTTTCCTCCTTATATAATTCCAAGCATCTTTCTTTTGAAACTTCATCATTTGCTTTTAGTACATTCAACCACGCTTTACCTTTAACCGCTTGCATCACCTCTCTTCATTCCACCACTCACTGTTAACATTCTTACTTCCTACTTTAGCACATCCACACACTTCCTTTGCACTACTAACAATTGCTTCCTTCATTTGCCCCCAGATTTGTTCAGTATCAACTTGTTCACATTCAACCGATTTACTAGCGAGCGCTCTGACATACTTATCCTTATTGTCTTGCTCACTTAACTTCTCACTCTTAATTTTACCTACTTCCTTTCGTATCACCTTCCTCTCCATCCAAGCCCCCACTAACTTAATTTTTACATAGAACAACATAATGATCCGATAATCCCATTCCTAAACCCCTCACTGATTTAACATCCAACACATACTTCAACATCTCCTTCTTCACCAACACAAAATCAATATATATATATATATATATATATATATATATATATATATATATATATATATATATATATATATATATATATATATATATATATATATATATATATATATATATATATATATATATATATATATTATATATATAATATATATATTTATATATATTTCTCTCTTTATTTCAATATATATTATATAGTATATATATATATATATATATATATATATATATATATATATATATATATATATATATAGTATATATATAGAAGAAATATATATATATATATATATATATATATATATATATATATATATATATATATATATATATATATATATATATATATATATATATATATATATATATATATATATATATATATATGGAATGAAACAAAAATTGAAAGCAGTTAAAGGCAAAAATAACGTGGTTGAATGTACTAAAAGCAAATGATGAAGTTTCAAAAGAAAGATGCTTGGAATTATATAAGGAGGAAAAAAGAAATACTAAAAGGTGCATACGTAGGAGAAAAGAAAGGTAAATGAACAGTTTGGAAGGAGGATGAATGGGGACTTACAAGGGAATAGAAAGCTCTTCTGAAGGAAGCACGAAAGGTTAAGAATGAGAATAAGGGGAAACCTGCTTAGAATAATGAATAGGGATGGAGCTTTGTAACTGATGAAATGATGTGAGGGGGAGTGGAAAATTACTGAAAATCTTATAATATTTACAGTAATGAAGAGGTGAATATGTGTGGGTTCGATGGTGCAAGAAGGAATAGGTATTTTGGGGATGAGGTTATTAGCAAGGAGGAGGAAATGGGTAGAGTGAGAAAGTTGAAGAATGGTAAATCTGCAGGAATAGATGAAATTACTGGTGAAATGATCAAGAATGGAGGCGAGATGGTGATTGATTGGATTTGGAAGTTGTGTAATAAAGCGTTTATGGAGGGCATAGTTCCAAGGGATTGGAGGAGAGCAGTAATAGTACCCTTATATAAGGGTAAGGGAGATAAGGGAACTGTAGAAATTATAGGGGAATAAGTTTATTGAGTGTTGTAGGGAAGGTATATATGCTGGTATTTTGGTCGAAAGAGTGCGTCGAGTGACTGAAGGACTGATTGTGAAGAACAAGGTGCGTTTAGGAGTGGTAGAGGATGTGTGGATCAAATCTTTACATTGAAACAAATGATTGAGAAAAT